>SNQJ01S0151827.1:0-23015 GCA_010110895.2 Picea sitchensis
TGTTCAAGCACCCACTTGAACCGCTGATGACACTAGTCCTCCCTAGCACCTCCCAACCACCCTGAAATCTAAATTATTTGTTACTAAAACTTATTACAGTGATATAAATTTCTTCAATATCTTACTGACCTTGTCGATGTTCTGTTACACTGCTATGCTCTGTCTTCATCAGTGTCTTTTGCACACCCCTTGCACTTTCTGTTCTTTTTCATTTTATGCTCTCTGTGCCATGTCCCTTCAATGCACCATTCCTCTTCTGTGCATTTCTGATGCTGCGCTCTTCCTCCTTTCTCACACTTGAATCGTGCTTGAAAACAACAACACCATATCTTCTTTTATTCTGCATACTTATAGTCTTTGTGCCCCTTGTGCATGCACTATGCGCAATGCTTCTGCATCTCTTCACAGTGAGTGCTCTGTCTGATCATCATTACGACTTCTCAGCTTCTCTGGCAATTGAGACTCTTCGTCTTCTCTGTCTTAGATGAGCTTATCCTTTCTATTTTCGTCTACAGACTTCAATCCTCTTCCATCTATCAATCACCTGTATCAATAGTCTTCATTCCACTGGAAGATGCCTTGAGACTCTTCATCTCCTCTGGTGATCACACTGAGTCCTCTTCGAGTCCTCTACCAGAGACCATCATTTGTCTCTAGCTGTTACACTGAGAAGTGCAACAGTAGCTCTGTGATCTTATTCAACTTCCCCTGCACCATTGGATTGAATTCATAGAATCTTGTGTTTATTTTTCCATTTCGCACTTCGACATTTCGGGATCCCCGTGGTAAAGATTTCGTTACTCTCCATGTCCCGATCCTCGAAACTCCAAAATGGAGATTGTCTGAACTAGATCCTTCCTTCATCTTCCACCGATGTGACCAATGGATGCGACCACAAGTTGAGCCAAAACATGTTTCACATTTTAGCATTTCAGGATTTCGGCATTCCTATGGTAGAGTTTTTTGATGCTCCATGTCCCGATATCTGAAGCTCCAAAATGGAGTCGGATCAACGATCCACACTCTAGATGATTTGACGGTCTAGATCTCTTCGTGATTTCGCATATCGTGATTTCAGGGTTCACGACTTCGGGACTCCTATGGTAGGATTTCTTGACATCTCCATCTCTCGATTTTTGAAACTCTGAAAGGGAGTCAGATCAACAATCCACACTCTAGATGATTCGACGGTCCAGATCTCTTCGCAATTTCGCATATCGCGATTTTGGGGTTTGCAACTTCGGGACTCCTATAGTAGGAGTTCTTGACATATCCATCTCCCAATTTCCAAAACTCCGAAGTGATCGGATGAATCACATAACCCCCTGAGATGAACGGTTGATGAGATTTCAACGTTTCACATTTCACGATTTCAGGATTCCTGTTGTAAAGAACCTTAACATTTCCATCTCCCGATATCTGAAATCCCGATAGCCAAAACTCCGAAATGGAGTTTGACCAATCATATCGGCGTTTCACATTTCACAATTTTGGGACTCCTGTTGTAAAGAACCTTGACATTTCCATCTCTCGATATCCGAAATCCCGATAGCCAAAACTATGAAATGGAGTTTGACCAATCATATTGGCGTTTTTCATTTCGCGATTTCGGGACTCCTGTTGTAAAGAACCTTAACATTTCCATCTCCCGATATCCGAAATCCCGATAGCCAAAACTCCGAAATGGAGTTTGACCAATACTTCGATCTTCTCATTCGATCATTGTTGCGCTGCAGGTCTTCTTGAACTTATCGACTTTGTGTGAGTTGTGTTGCTGGTCTTCCTGAAATTACTTCTATTCCTATTTTTCCATCGATTCCATCAATGACAGGAATAATCTGATATTGCCATAGGAATAATCTGATCTTTCCATCAATGACAAGAATACTCTACCTGTTAAACATGCCAACCATAATACTCTACCTTCTGTCTGAAAACATACCAATAGTAGCCTCACATTGAGTTGGTGCTCAAAGATAGATGATGTACAAAACTTGAAAGACTGCCTATCATTCGAAGAAGAAGAGGTTTTCTCCCTTTATGGGTTTGCTCGTGAAAATATGTCTCTGTCTATATCTTATGTGTGACTGATGTTCATTATTTATGTTGTTCATATCTTGTATAATATTGATGGTCACTTGAAAGAGATTAAAAAATTATTTGAATACTCATAAATTGTTTAAGAACAAAAACGACTAATTCATCCCCCCTCTCAGTTGTCTTAGTAATTTCAACAGTTGGTATCATATCAGGTTCCTTTTATTTAAAGGTAGATATGTAAGCTTAAACATGACAAGTCATGAAGGGACTTCAAGCAATAATCCTCCTCTATTTGATGGAACAAATTTTTCCTTCTGGAAGGTTAGAATGAGAACATACTTAATGGATTTAGGTGTTGATGTTTTGGATGTAGTAGAGAACAGATACGTAAAGCCTGTTGTGCTAGCTTCCAAGGATGATACGTTAGAATTTAGCTTTAATGCTAAGGGAATGAATGCTATCATGAATGGACTTGCATAAGCTGAGTTTGTAAAGGTGATGCATCTTCAAACTGCCAAAAAAATGTGGGATACACTTATTAACAATTATGAAGGAAATGAGAAAGTAAAAGATGCCAAACTTCAAACATATAGATTGAAGTTTGAACAACTAGAGATGAATGAATATGAAACAATCAACAAGTATTTTTGAAGAGTTGAAGAGATTGTGAATGCCATGAAGGGTCTTAGTGAGAAAATTGAAGAATCATTTTTAGTTTAGAAGATTTTAAGATCTCTGCTTGATAAATTTAATCCAAAAGTCTTTGCAATAGAAGAACTAAATGATCTTAAAACTTTGACCATTGATCAAATCCTAGGAACTCTAAATGCATATTAAATGAGAATTACCAAAGATAAATCCATTACTAGAGAAGCATATTTTAAAGTAGACAAGAATACTGATTCAGAATTAGACAATATTGAGGCAAAATTTGTGAGAAGGTTAAAAAAAGGATCATGAAAATATCAAGGCAAGCTCACTTTCAAATGTTTTAACTATGGTAAGATAGGTCATTTTTCATCTAAGTGTCCTCACCAGAAAAAGGATCAGAACTCTGATGATGAAAATAAATACAAATTTAAGAAATACAGTAAAAAGAAAAATTTGTGTGCAAACAATGACAACTCCTCAGAAGACATAGATAGTGATTCATCATGTGAAGACAACGTGAATGATTTTATGCTTATGTCTATGGGAGATCTTGGTGATGAAAATTCAGGAGGTGAAATGGATGATGAAGAAGTTTTGGTGGATATGGAAGGTGAATTAATCAGTTCTTTAAGGTGAATTAATCAGTTCTTTGGAAGAAATTGACAGACTCAGATGTAAGAAGAGAAAACAAAAACGGTTATTGATGCAGTTTAAAATGAATGATAAAAAACCTGATGAAGACTTTGCTCTACTAAAAGTGGAGTTAGAAGAGGCAAAGAAAATAGAAGACATTTTGAAACAACAACTATTAGAGAAGAAATCAAGGTGTGAAGACTTAGAAGAAGAGATAGTAAAAACCAGAAAAGAAATGGAGAAGTTTAAGGCATTGTATCACCAAAATCTGTCAAGTATTAAAGCCTCAGAAGAATTAACTTCCATTCTAAATTAGAAAAGGAATCCAAAGTTGAAAGATGGCTTGGGCTATGAAGAAGGATCAAGTAGTGATCATCTAAGCAATACAGAACCCATCAAGTTTGTCAAATCTACAATCATTGACAACAACCACTCTACAAAAACAATGAAAGAAAATCGACCACCAAGAAGGAATGAAAGAAAAACTATCAGAAACGAATCTATAGATCAGAGAAACTATCAACATGAAAGAAATCAACCCACTCAAAGAAGACGGTATTTTACCAGGTTGTTGATGGGTGAAATTGACCGTTCGTCAACTGGAAGAGTGAATCCGGTCCAGGGTTGTCTAATTAACCCAAACCGTTTGGATTGACTCACTCTGATGGGTTTAATGGCTCTGCTATCCAATCTAAAGTCCTAAAGGAAATGAAAAATAAATAAAAGAAACAAAATAACTCACTAATTACTAATTACTGAAATATATACCTACATCTAAATATATATAAAGTTTATTTAAATAATATATTAATATGATAATTCTGTGTATCTAATTCATATATACAATATGTACAAATTACGAGTTTTAATCTGAACTCATAAAAAATCGAATGTAAAATGGTTCTTTTAATGACAGTAATAAAGAAAGCAAAAGTACTACTTGTTTTTGGTTTGTTTTTTAATCTATATGCATTCGTAAGATCAAATGTTAAAACTACTATTTAAACAGAAAAATATCGACAGTAAAAATTATACTATATATAAGAAATTCTATAATAAACAAGAAAATAAAATAAAAAAATAGACTAACCTATTAATCACTTGAGGAGTATGCATCCAACTGTTTGTGTAAATTGTACATCAGTCCATCCACGAGATAAATCTACTGTGCATCTTCACACTGTTTGGTACAAAAGATAAACTGTGCATTGACTGGTGTATTTAATTGATAAAACAATAGGACACAAGATAATTACAGTGATATAATAGACTAAAAGCGATAACACATGAGATAAATCCTACAGTTACAACTTGCATTTAATCAATCAACATATTTAAGGTAAACCTCATAACATGAATTGAAATATCATTCAATTGTTTTGATAAAACTGAAGCATAAAATCATGAACCATGAAGGAAAACTATCTTGACAACAAAACGATCTACGAAGATGAAAGCTATCTACAGTCATTCAATTACCAAGATAAACAAATTATAGATCACAACAACATTCACAGATGACTAAAGCATAAAGTAAATATTTGTTATGTCTAAATTTGAGTATAAGCTGTTCACAATAAGATCTAGGCCAAGATGCGTATGATTACAAAAATGATGGGTTTATAAAGGCCTCAAAAAAGATAATTGTTTTTGTTTTTGAGATCAAATATTTATTTCAAAAATAAAGGGGGATGCAACCACCCTGATCCTACTAAATCCTCCAAAACTAACAACAGTTCATTTCTGTTCATACAAAATGCATCAAAGATATGACTGTAACTCAAGGATGCCTCAGATAAATTTGTAATCATGGATTCCTAAATATCCTGAAAGAAAAAGGAAAATAGAAAGATTTTAGATACATTTTCAACCACTACTTTACACAATTCGAATTAACATAACTGGCTACAGAATCTTGCAATTCTGTAGCTAGTTATTAGTAAATGAAATCCAATTTATTGTAAAATAAAACAATCTAATTTTAACAAATAATCCTATTTTAAGATGAAGAATAATACCTCCAACTATGAAATCAAATCGTATCAGGCAACCTTGGAATTCACAATGGCTGTTGCATCCTCCACATTTTTAAATAGTACATTGCCTGTTGTCTTTATACATTTTTCGTTGCCTTGAATAACATATTTGAGTCTATGGTTTTCGTTGGTTAAGACATCGATCTGATCCTTTAAATCCTTAACCCATGATTGTAGGATAGGGATATCAGTATGATATCTACCAATCCATGATATACAGACTTCACAATTTGACTGTGCAACAGTTGCATGGGAACAAACTTGGTTGTGAATCGGAGCACCTTCCATACTGACAGTGGATTCATTAACCAATTTGACACCAGGAAACTCTGGATTGTTTTTCAGATAGGGAGGTAAATTGTCAACAAAATTGTAGGGCCGATCAAGGTGTGGCTCGAATGAATGAAGGTCTTCTACAATGAGGAACCTATCGATTTCAGAGTCCGAACTCTCATGGACTTCAATCATACTGATCAAACTCGAATGAGAGTTCGACTTGTTATGAAGCCTCTTAGAAATTATCCTCCCGACTCTCTTGTTCTTAAAATTTATATCAATATTGCTCTTAGATCTGTTTCCTGTCGGTTTCTTTAATTTTTTAACACATTCGTTTGGATGTATAATCTATTGACAGACTTGTTCAATAACCTTTGGATCGATCAAGGGTTTGATGTAAGGGGGTGAGACACAGGTCTGGGGAGGTGAGAGAGACATCGTTGGGTGGACAAGGGTCTCCTCAACCATGAGTTTATCTACCTCCTCCAAATCAGGGTTACCATAGATGTTTCGGGTTATGAATGAATCCCAACTGTCATTCTGTAACTTGAATTGATGCATAAGCAAGATTTTAATTAGGCTGTGATGGAAGAGGATAGAGTCTGACCGTTGTTTTTTGTATCTTTTTCCCATTTTATAAAGACTCCTCAGTAAGTAATATAACATTTTCAAAGGAAAGCCCATAAAAATCATAAGTAGACGCAAATGATAAAAAAACACAAGCCCGAAACGTCCCTCACATGTAACAAATTGCTTTACAATAGCGAGGAAATCGTGCCACCGATATTTTAGAAAGGAAATGTGCATACCTTTATCACACCCTTTTATTTTCCGAGATGTAAACAACAGGCTCCAAGGAACTTCTTCCACTTTTGCATTTTTAAACCACCTTTGACCGCTTGCAGGTAGACCTGTAGCTTGACTCAAGAAATCCTCTGTAACCTCCAATTGTACATCACCCACCTTCGCTCTACACCCATCAAAGGAGAAAGTGAATTCTTGGGCAACCTGTAAATTGAAACCCTGAAACTTCCTAATGAAAACGAGCCAGCCACTTCTCTCCAAATCTTCTCTGGCATCGTCATATAAGAGCATAGTTTGAATGCCGTTTGGTTCAACTCTCACAACAAGAGCCATGATGGATGAAAGGGTAATGAATCATACACAACATATAGGGATGGTTTGTGAGATAGTCTAGAGCCATAACCTAAGCCCGTGAAATTCCAACAGTGAACAATGTATGAACATAAACTCATAATGATTAGACGGGTGTTTAATTGAAATGCATGCAAAGAGGGTTTGCAAATCCCAAGGCCAGTCTTGGGAATGATGTCTGCCTGCAAATCGTAACACCACCTTTGCATATAGTATGAGTCTAGGAACAAAGCATTAAAATGAAAATAAGTGCGCGCATCGTGGGTTCTATCACAAGGTTTGGGTAAATCAAAAATCAAAGGTTTAGCAAAAGAAACGTATAGCCAAGACTCAAACAAAACCATACCAAAATGAAATTGTGGGGGTCCTTTGTTTATATAACCATCAATCTCTAAGCATTCTTGGTGTTGAAAGGATCGAAACAAAGAGAGTAACTCTTGACACAGCACGCGCTCGCAAGAACGTCCGCTCACAGGATCTTTCCTTCACACGGCCCGAAGAACTCAAATGTTCTTCTATTTCCCTATCGGGAAATCTGCACCCACAGAACTTGCGTGCGATCCCCTCTTTCCACTCGGGAGATCGGACTTCGCAACTTTGCGAGTCTAGTGATTGAGCTTTGGTTTCACGAATCCTCGAAACCCGATATAAGTCAACACTGACCCTTTTCCTTTTCTATCGGGAGTTTCCCTATCGTGATTTCGGCACTCATGATGTCGAACAACATGTCTATCCAACTCCTGAACCCCAATATGACGAAACTCTGATGCACTTGCGAGTTGACTTTTCAACGGTCCTTCCACTCCATCAGCATTTCAGAGTTCATAATATCGCGAATCCTAATGCATATGTTTCGGGCCTTCTCACCACGAAACCCCGATAAGGCGTGCCACCTGTCCACCCATCGATTCCGCTGTGGCCCCACACAAACCTTTGGCTGTCGGGATATCGTGTATCACAATATCGCAATTCCTGTTGCGTTGTTCACGGGACTTCCACCCACGAAACCCCGATACACGATATACGTATAGATCCAATGGCCCTTGTGGCTCGGATCAACAACCTTGTCCCTCTTGAGCTTCAACCTTCAACGAACACTCATCGTATCTTCCTTGCACCTCCGTAATATATAACAACTCACGGGATGTCGCAAATTCTCCTCGGAGAATACCGACCGTCCTTCCCTCTTGATGAAATCTATGAAATAATTACGTGTTCCTCCGCGGAACTCGCCCTCCTGCGTGCAAAATTGCGACGTCTCTTATAGCCTTCTCATCACAACTTCCCTACGTTGTTCTCCTACGAATCTGAAGGCCTTATCCTTCCTGAGCTTTGAACCATGACTCTGCGTCTTCTTAGAAAGACCTCTTTGCTCACACTCCTTGCGGAAACCTTCAGACACTTCCCAGTGCTGAAATCCCTTCGACTCTGCGCACTCCTGTAGCAACAGTCCTTCAAACTCTTTTCTCAGGTTCACAACCCTGAAACTTTGCTTAGCCTGCGCACTCCTTTCACGACTCCTTTTCTCAACTGCACTCTTGCAGAGGTGAGAACAAAAATTATGTCTATCTGAACCCTCTGTCAACGCACTCCTTGCAGACACTTCAACTGCACTCCTTGCAGGAACTCTAGGTTCAAATAGAGAAACAATTGAAACTCATTCCTTCTTCCTCTCAGACTCTAGACTCAAACATGAAATCATATACACATCATATAAAGAAAATGTATAACAGGAATCAAACATTCATGAGCATACTATTCAGCATCAATACACAGAGAATAACACAAACCCATGAAATTGAATCAACTTCTTTCTATTAATCTAAATATTTGTACATGGGTGTTCTTACACAACTCTCTGCATGCTCTTGCTCAAATGATTCATAATAATGTTACAAAGGCACAATGAGGGTGTCTATATCCCGTTTCCCTCTTGCGCTCTCAAATAATCTAATCTAGAATTAAATTCTATCTACCTACATTAACTACTTTAAATGCCTTCTACCTACTAAGGACGAGAGCTAAAGGCTCAAGGTCCGTTTACAATCTACAAGTGCGCTTCATTAAATTTCCACATTAATGTTCACGCAACAAATCCAAGAGAAACTCAAAATTTGTGCTGGCTCGTCCAACTGTCTCTTGCCTTCTGCACTGGCTCGCTTGATGTCGGTGATGCTCCTGCATCATACTCTCTCGCTTGAAAGATTTCATGTGCTCCTGTCCATGAGCTCGTGCACGGTATGTCCATGATTCTGTATCTCTGCTTCGGTCTCCCAGTTGGCATCTTCAACTGGATGGTTCTTCCACTTGACCAGATACTCAAAGTACTGCTTTCGCCTGGTCCTCTTGCTTACTCTCCTGTCCAGTATGCGCTCCATCTGTGGCTTCTCTGCAACTGGCATTTTCTTTGTCCACTGGATCACTGGCTGCTCAATTCTAGTCTCTGTTTCCTCAGGTCTATAGGGGTAAAAATCCAAGATATTGAATATCGGAGAGATTCCGATCCCATCAGGTAATTCAATCTTGTAAGCGTTTGCCCCAAATTTCTTCAAGACCCTACATGGTCTGATTTTCTTCATTTTCAACTTATTATATGTTCCTCTCAGGAACCTTTCTCTCCTCAAATGTGCCAAAACTAGATCACCAACCTCGAACTGAAGTTGTCTCTTTTGCTGATCCACTCTGTGCTTATACTCCTGGCTTGATTCTAGCAGTCGCTCCTTCATCTGGCTGTGAAGTTATTTCATTGCCTCTATGAAATATTCTACACTAGCGCTCCCAGTCACAGTCTATTATGAATCCCTCAGTTCAGAAATTCCCCTGGGCTGCATGCCATAGACAACCTGAAATGGACTCTGCCCTGTGCTCCTGTTAACTGAGTCATTATATGCAAATTCTGCCTTGGTAATATATTGTCCCACTGGGTATGGTGCTCTGTCACCAAGCTTCTTAGCAAGTCTCCCAGAATTTTGTTCACCACTTCTGTCTGCCCATCCGTCTGAGGATGATAAGATGAACTAAACAACAAGTTAGTTCCTAGCTTCTTCCATAAGGTCCTCCAAAAATGCCCTATGAACTTAGTATCTCGATCCGAAACTATGCTCCTCGACAACCCATGAAGTCGAATGACCTCTTTGAAAAACAGATTCGCAATGTGAGTTGCATCACTGGTTTTCTAACACAGAATGAAGTGTGCCATCTTGGAAAATCTATCCACCACCACAAAGATTGAATCAACACCTCTTTGTGTTCTTGGCAATCCCAATACAAAATCCATACTAATTGCATCCCATGACCTTTCTGGTATGGGTAATGGTTGATAAAATCTTGCATTCTACTTCCCTCCCTTCGAATGCTGGCAAATTCTACACTTGTCCACAAATCTCTTGACATCCACTCGCATTCCTGGCCAAAAATATGATTCATTCAGCTTTGCGAACGTCTTGTCGTGACCAAAATGTCCTGCCAATCCTCCACTGTGTTTCTCCTTCAGTAGATTCTCCCTCATGGAGCATTTCGGAATACACAGTTGATTTCCCCTGAACAACAATCCTTCCTGGATCATGTAGTCCATCCATTGGCTCCTATCCCTGAGAATTGGCTTCTCAGCTACTTCATATGCCTCCTTAAAATCTGGATCATATGCGTACATGTTCCTGAGATCATCAAAACCCAATGTTTTGACTTTGAACTCCTGCAACAACAAACACTTCCTGCTCAAAGCATCAGCCACTTTGTTAGCAGTACCAGAAATATTCTTAATCACAAAAGTGAAATTCTACATATACTCAACCCATTTGACATGTTTCTGATTCAACTTTTCCTATTGAGTCACAAACTGCAGTGCATTATTGTCACTGTACAAGACAAACTCTTTCGGGATCAAGTAATGTCTCCATTTCTTCAATTCCTGGATGATAGCATAAAACTCCTTATCATAAGTGGAGTACTTCACTTTTTCCTCATTCAACTTCTCACTGAAGTATGCTATCGACCTGTCTTCTTGACTTAAGACTGCCCCAATTGCAAATCCACTTGCATCGCATTTCACCTGAAATGTTTTCTGGAAATTCGGTAACACTAGAACTGGTTGTTCCGTAATCTTCCTCTTCAACAAGTTAAAACTCTTCTCAGCTTCTTCAGTCCAGTTAAAATACTTGTGTCTTTTCTTCACTATATCCATCATCGCTGCGCTAATCCCACTGAAATTCCTGATGAATTTTCAGTAGAAACTAGCCAATCCATGAAAACTTCTCACCTCAAAAATATTTTTCGGTGATGGCCAATTCTTAATCACTTCCACCTTATCTGGATCCATCCTCAACTCATTTTCCAAAATAAAAAATACCAAGTAAATGAGCTCCGTCTTCATAAATGAGGACTTCTTCATATTTATCAACAACTTCTCCTGCTGTAATTTCTGCATCACTGTAGCCAAATGCTTTAGATGCTCTCCCACTATCTTACTGAAAACCAATATGTCATCTAAATACACAATGACAAATTTTCTGATGAAATCCCTCAGGACTTTGTTCATCAACCTCATGAAGGTACTCGACGCATTCGTTAAGACAAACGACATAACAAGCCATTCATACAACCCCTCGTTGGTTTTGAATGCAGTCTTCCATTCATCACCCTCTCTCATGTTAATCTGGTGGTAACCGCTTTTCAAATCAATCTTTGAAAAATTCCTTGCTCCACTTAAGCAATCCATTAGATCATCCATCCTCGACAATGGAAATATGTTCCTAATGGTTATCTTGTTGATCTCCCTTGAGTCAGTACACATCCTCCAACCTCCGTCTTTCTTCGGACTGAGTACTGTTGGAACAACACATAGACTCAAGCTCTCTCTGACCAAGCCCTTGTCCAACAAATCCTGGACTTGCTTCTTGAACTCCTCATTCTCTTGCGGCGTCAACCTGTATGCGGCTTTGTTCAACAAACTGGCTCCTGATATGAGATCAATATGATGGCTCACACTTCGGATCGGTGGTAACAAACAAGGTAATTCATCCACTATGATGTCAACGAACTCTTCCAGCAGTTACTGAACTTTTTCTGGTAAATCATCCACTCTTGTGTTAGTTAGAACAATCTTAGGCTTTCTGACCACAGTGAACTGTGGATCCTCCTTCTTCTTAACCTCTGTAAGAAGTTCTTTCCCACTCATGAGAAGTACAGTGTTGCTTACCTCCGGCTTCACCTCTTTATCCTTTATCGGAAGCAACATGTGTGTCCTCCCATTCTTCTCTAGGGTGTATGTGTTCATTCTCCCATCATGAATCACATTCCTGTCATATTGCCATGGTCTACCCAACAATAGATGACAAACATACATAGGAATGACATCACATAATATCTTATCATTATAACCTTCTATCTTGAATTCAACTAAACATTGTTTAGTGACAGTTACTTGGTGTCCTTTCTGTAGCCACGAAACTCTGTATGGGCTTGAATGATCAGTCATCTCCAGCTCCAGCTTCTGTACCATCTCTGTAGATATGAGATTATCTATGCTACCACTATCTACAATGACCTTGCATACCCTGTCCTTGGTTTTGCAAGCAGTCCTAAAAAGTCTGGTCCTTTGGAATGAACTTTCCACCTCTTTTTCGGGTGTCAAAAGGACTTTTCGCATCATCAACAATCTTCCGCCTTCAACGTCTTCTTCTTCAACATCCCACCTCTGTGCTTCGGTGATGTGAGATTATCCAATTTCCTTCTTTTTATCTGGACACTTGTAAGACTTGTGCCCATTCTTTCCACATGTGAAGCAAGTAATTACTCCACCTCTTCCTCTTCCTCTGCCTCTAGTATGAGGAAAAGTGTTGTTGTCAGCATAATCTCCTCTCTGCTCAGTATGCTGCCCTCTCTGTGAGGTTCCACCTCTCTCAGTTCATTTTCATTTAGGCTCAGAACTGAACTTCCAATCCTCCTTGGGCTTCTGGAATTTGTCCTGGGCAACTGATTTTCCTCTAGGCTGACTTTTTCCTTGACCTCTCCTACTCTGCTTTCAGTTCAGCTTCTCTTTAGCTTTCAGAGCCATCTGATAAGCATCTTCCACCGTTCGTATGGTTACCATGCTCATCTCATCCTGGATATCATATCTCAAGCCATTCATATATCTGGCAACTTTTTCATCATCGCTCTCCCAATGACCTGCCCTGATGTTCAGTTTGTAGAATTCCTCAGTGTATTCTTTCACTGTCATCAACTTTTGTCTCAGGTTCTGCATCCTCCTGAACAAAGAAATTTGATAGTCCCTAGGGATGAATTTCTCCTTCAGCTTTGCGATCATCCTGTCCCATCTTTTGATCTTCTGCTTTCCCTTGCAGTGTCTGTCAGCTTGTAGTTCATCCCACCACAATGCTGCATGTCCTTTCAAGCGTGTGACAGCATGCTTGACCTTTTTGTCTTCTTCGACATCTTCATAGTCGAAGTATGTGTCTAGAGCTCTAATCCAGTCTAGAAGCTCCTCTGCATTCAAGTTTCCCTCGTAAACTGGAATGTCCATCTTTGCTTTTGCACCCATCCTTGAAATAGATTTGATCAAATGCTCATTTGATGCATCTTCAGCTGCAACTTCTTCTTCACATTCAGCCTCAACTTCACTCTTGGAATCACTTAAATCCCCTACACTGACTGTGCATCTTTGCGCTTTTCCATGTCTTCGAGTCTATCTCGTAGATCATGCATTTGTCTTTCCATAACTGGATCTTTCATCTGCCTGCCTCTTCTTCTCGGCATTTCCCTATCCTCTGGATCAGGTGATTGCATGTCCCTTCTCCTAGGCCACATGGTGAATTCTTCTCTCTCTGCTACAGAAAACAAAGAACCTTTCTATGCTCTGATACCAAACTGACGCAACACGTGCTCACAAGCACGTCTTCTCATAGGATATTTCCTTCACACGGCCCGAAGAACTCAAATGTTCTTCTATTTTCCTATCGAGAAATCTACACCCATAGAACTTGTGCGCGATCCCCTCTTTCCACTCGGGAGATCGGACTTCGCAACTTTGCGAGTCTAGTGATCGAGCTTTGGTTTCACGAATCCCCGAAACCCGATATAAGTCAACGCTGACCCTTTTCATTTTCTATCGGGACTTTCCCTATCGTGATTTCGACACTCGCAATGTCGAACAACTTGTCTCTCCAACTCCCGAACCCCGATATGCCGAAACTCCGATGCACTTGCGAGTTGAATTTTCAACGGTCCTTCCACTCCATCGACATTTCATATTTCGCAATATCGCGAATCCTAATGCATATGTTTCGAACCTTCTCGCCACGAAACCCCGATAAGGCGTGCCACCTGTCCACCCACCAATTCCTCTGTGGCCCCACACAAACCTTTAGCTGTCGGGATATCACGTATCGCAATATCGCGATTCCTGTTGTGTTGTTTACGGGACTTCCACCCACGAAACCCCGATACACGATATACGTATAGATCCAATGGCCCTTGTGGCTCAGATCAACGACCTTGTCCCTCCTGAGCTTCAACCTTCAACGAACACTTGTCATATCTTCCTTGCACCTCCGTGAGATCTAATGGCTCACGTGATGTAATGAATTCTCCTCGGAGAATACCGACCGTCCTTCCCTCCTGATGAAATCTATGAAATAATTACGTGGTCCTCCGCGGAACTCACCCTCCTGTGTGCAAACTTGCGACGTCTCTTATAGCCTTCTCGTCACAACTTCCCTGCGCTTGTCTCCAACGAATCTGAAGGCCTTTTCCTTCCTGATATTTGAACCATGACTTTGTGTCTTCTTAGAAAGACCTCTTTTCTCACACTCCTTGCGGCAACCTTCAAACACTTCCCAGTGCTGAAATCCCTTCGACTCTGCGCACTCCTGCAATAATAGTCCTTCAAACTCTTTTCTCAGGTTCGCAACCCTAAAACTTTCCTTAGCCTGCGCACTCCTTGCACGGATCCTTTTCTCAACTGCACTCTTGCAGAGGTGAGAACAAAAATTATCTCTATCTGAACCCTCTGTCAACGCACTCCTTGCAGACACTTCAATTGCACTCCTTGCAGGAACTCTAGGTTCAAATAGAGAAATAATTGAAACTCATTCCTTCTTCTTCTCAGACTCCAGACTCAAACATGAAATTATATACACAGCATATAAAGAAAATGTATAACAGGAATCAAACATTCATGAGCATACTATTCAACATCAATACACAGAGAATAACACAAACCCATGAAATTGAATCAACTTCTTTCTATTAATCCAAATATCTATACATGGGTGTTCTTACACAACTCTCTGCATGCTCTTACTCAAATGCTTCATAATAATGTTACAAAGGAACAATGAGGGTGTCTATATCCCGTTTCCCTCTTGCACTCTCAAACAGTCTAATCTAGAATTAAATTCTATCTACCCACATTAACTACTTTAAATGCCTTCTACCTACTAAGGACGAGAGCTAAAGGCTCAAGGTCCGTTTACAATCTACAAGTGCGCTTCATTAAATTTCCACATTAATGTTCGTGCAACAAATCCAAGAGAAACTCAAAATTTGTGCTGGCTCGTCCAACTGTCTCTTGCCTTCCGCGCTAGCTCACTTGATGTCGATGATGCTCCTACATCAACTCTTCATGGCAAGGAACCAAACTTCATTAATAAATTGTATGAACAATTTTCCTATGACAACTTTTTAGAACAGAAAGGTAACACAGTTGCAAATTTTCATGCTTTGTATTCATCCTTCTAGTCATGAACGAAGCATGAAAGAAAATAATAGGAAACAACGACAACTTTTAACTGTTGTTTCAAAAATTGCGTCATGAAGAGTAATAAAAATAAATGACTCTAGTTAGGAAACTATGTAGATCAATTAATTGGTATAAAAAGTTAACAAACATGTTGAGCTGCCAACAATGGAAACATGCTGGGAGAAGCAATTATCTCTACAATACGAACTATTTTGGGTTAGAGAATTCTAAAAACTTCAAATCGAAGAACAACTGCAAGGTTATTTGAACATCTTTAAAAAAAAAAAAAAAACAAGACACAACCCAGTTTCAGATATTTTTCGTTTAAAAGAATGAAATCTGGTGACAATATTAACAAAAGAAAGCTACGATGTTTAAGTTAAAATATTCAATACTATTGACATGGCCGCTGCTGCCAGTAGGCATTTATAGCCTTGACAGGGATGTCAATTAACCTACTCTGACATCTGTATCATGCCCAAGAAATTTCAAATCAGAATGAAGGATGCTTATGGCCAACACAAGGTTTATACCTGAGAATTTTCTTTTACTTGACATCGCCTCGCTGCCAGCGGGCCTGTTTAGTACCCCGACGAAGTTATCTTGGTGTCATGCATGCATTTACCCACTGCCAGCAGACCTGTTCAGTGTCCTGACGGGTTTACAAACACTTCCCACAACTCTTTGAGAGTTTATTCACATTCTAATATAGTTTTAAAGATATTCAATAGAGTGGGGTGACGCTGAAAATTATAGTTTTTTAACACAACTTAATATTTCCACAGGCCTTTAAATTTTTCTAGCAAACCTTCATCAAGATCTAAAAAACAGTTCTTTGATAGAACTAATTTTCATGGACAGGGAGACATCATTGAGTTGCTTTCTTAAAGAGCAGGGACAACGTAAAGAGACCTTTTAAAAATATTCGTGAATACTTTCAAGTGCAGATTAAAACCGAGGAATCGACTTTCAGACAAAAGGACACCTTTAACCAGCCTACAATTCCAGAGAAGGAAAACAATATATGTTCCGACAGCCTTCGACAACTATTTTCGAGATGAAGCATTTTGTTTCTCTTTGTCTGAGCGAGACTATAATACAGGGATGTTTGACTCAAAAGGACCGATGAACAAAAATGAAAACAAAACAAAAAATAAAAGAAAAATTGGAAAGAAAAGAAATCCAAACAGAAAAATATGTACAGAAGGTGTATCAGAGAGTCGTCAGGTAAAATACCTTTTGAGAGCTTGGACATTCACCATAAAGGTGTCTGGCTATCCCTTTAAATTTTGGAGGTAGAAAGAACTGGGACCTAGTTTTTCAACAATTAAAAATGGTCCCAACCACAGGTTTTGAAACTTGGTATGCTCTTCTTTCCCCTCATGAGGTTTGTCCCATTTAAGGACAAGATCACCTACCTCAAAATTTCTGTTCGAGGCAGAATTGGAATCAAACCATTTTTTGACAATGAGTTGATGTTGATCCAATTTTCGTTTTTCTTGAGCCCTTACTTCTTCTAACTTCAACAAAGCGTTAATCCAACTTTCCAACGGAGGACAATCTTCTTCTTGCACCTTATGCAATAACTGCAAAGATGGGAGAAGGACATGCGGTGGAAGAATCACTTCCCTACCGTAAATGAGGAAAAATGGGGAATTATCAACAAAAGTTTTAGGAGTTACCCTATCATCCCATATTGCATTATATAGTGCATTATGCCAGTTTTTGTGGTTTTCAGAGACCGTTCTCTTGATGATCTTGATCATGTTTTTATTAGTTGATTCCGCCAAACCATTGCCTTGGGGGTAATAGCTGGAAAAGTATTTTTAATTTTATTCCTTTTTCTAAGGCGAAATCACTCATTTCAAGAGATGAAAAATAGGAAGCATTATCAAATACTAGGCATTCAAGAATACCGAAATGAGTGATAATATTTGAATTCAGGAAGGATATTACCTGGATGGTGTTTACAACTTTTAATGGCACATCCTCAGACCATCTGGTGAAATAATCTATGGATGTTATGATGTATTTATGTTGCTGCAAGGATGTAGGGTTGATTGGGCCTATAATATTGAGGCCCCATTGCTGAAAAGAGGAGTCTACCGAAATTGGTTGCAGTGGGAATGCTGACTTTTGTACTCGTCCATATGCCTTTTGATAGATTACACACTTGTAGCATAAGGCATGGGCGTCTTTGAAATGAGTAGGCCAGTAATACCCTACTCTTAGTACTTTGTGGGCAGTGGTGTCTCCACTGAAATTCCCACTAGCTTCCCTTGCATGTAATTCCAATAAGACTTTATCTGCTTCATCTTTTTCTAGACAGCGCATAAGTATTCCATCGAAATTTTGGCAAAAAAAAATACTGTTTACCAGCTGAAAAGAAGCAGATTTTAATCTTAGTGTTGTCCTCTTTTTTGGATCAAGGTGTCGAGGAGCTGATCCTTGTATTAGATAAAACTTGATGTCATCATACCAAGGACTAGTAAGGTTTTGTGCACGACAGATTTGATTTTGATTGTGCTAGTCCCGAAGTGACATATCAGTTTCATTCTGCTATCCTATGGCTGAATCAACAACCAATTTACACAAACCTTGGCCTCTAAAAATTTCTGCTGGGGTGATTTCTATGTCATATTCTTGTAAGGATGTGACCCAGTTTGCCCTTTTTTCACCCAGTTCTTTCTGTACTAACAAATTTCTGACAGCAGGGTAAGGGACAATGTTTTTCTTCCTATATTTCAGTAGATAAGATCGAAAGTGTTTTACTGCATTAAAAACAACATAAGCCTGCTGATCTACTGCTGGGTAATTAAGTTCTTCTCCCTTAAAGGCTAAGCTCATAAAGGCAATTGGGACTTAGTTGTTTTCAAAATTCTTTTGGGTTAGCACAGTGGCATAAGATCGATCATAGGCGAATGTGTAAAGAGTGAAATCTCGCAAAAAATCAGGGCTCATTAGGGAAGGAGCATCTACTATAACCTTTTTTATTGAGTCAAAAGCTTGACTTTCTATAGGTCCCCAATGGTACTGTACATCCTTTTTTATTAAATTTTGTAATGGTCTGACCATTTCTGAAAAGCTGGGGATGAACCTTCTAACAAAGTTTATCTGACCTAAGAAAGATTGCATGGAATTTTTGGAAGAGGGAGGGGGCAGTTTTGAAATGACTTGGGTCCTTTCAGGGTCAATAATCATCCCTTCATTTGATACAATGAATCCGAGGAGCTTACCTTGTTCTAATGAAAAGATAGATTTTTTAGGATTTAAAGAAATACCGTACTTACGACATCACTGTAGAACAGATCTTAGATGAGCTAGATGATCTCCTTTATTCTTTGAGAAGACAATGACATCATCTAAATAAACTACTACATATTGATTGATTAAGCTGTGGAAAGCGATATACATCGCTCTCTGAAAGGTGGCACCGACATTTATGATCCCAAAGGGCATTTTCCTATAAGCATAGGTATCCCATGGAGTACAGAAAGTGGTTTTGAGCTGGTCTGGGGGAGACATAAGGACTTGGTTATACCCTGAAAAACCATCCAGCAACGATAGCATTTCAGAACCAGATACTTGTTGGAGGATCTGTTCCATGGAAGGAACATGGTAGTTGTCTTTATGAGATGCTCGGTTTAAATTTCAGAAATCAACACATAGTCGGATTTCACCACTCTTCTTCCTTACAGGGACAAGATTAGAGACCCACTGTGTATGTCTTACCGGGAAGATTATTTTAGCATTCAAGAGTTTGTTTAATTCTTTCTTGACTGCTGGTTCAAGTTTTGGGTGCATCTTTCTTAACTTCTGTTGAAAAGGTTGGGTCTGGGGTTTCATGGGAATAATGTGTTGTATGATGTTAGGATCAAAGGTCTTTAGATCGTCGTATGTCCAAGCAAAGCCATCTTTAAATTCCTTAAACAACTTAATAAATGTTGTCTTTTCTTGCTTAGAACATCCCATTCCCAAATTGATTCACTGCGGGTTATCTTTAGTTCCTAAATTTACTTTTTCATGTGTCAAGGAAGAACTGTTCATTTTACAATTCACTGATTTTCTGAATTTATCATGAAGATCATAAATTTTTTCTAATATAACCACAGATTTTGGGATAGAGTTTACCATATCTAATGTGGACTCCAGAGATCTTGGATCTGGTATTACCATAAAGTTGCGAAGGTCTTCATCGTGGGTACCTTCGTCGATAAATGTGCCTTGGAAAGTTTCTTCCATGTGTAGAAAACTGATGATCTATTGATCGTCATCGAAGACTCTCCAATTTGTGATGTTGTCTGGGATGGATGGTCTGAACAACAACTCGACGGAAAATGCATTTGGAGAAAGGCCTTCTGCAGGAAATTTTTTAGAGGCGACATTAGCTAATGAATCAGCCTTAGAATTATTCGATCTCGGAATACAATTAATGTTAAACGTAGAAAATTTGTTCATTAAATTCCATACCTCAGTTTGATAGCCTTTCAGGTGTGGAGATAAATAGTGAATAGAGTTTTTTACTTGTCTAACCACAATTTCTGAATCACCAAAGATTGTCAAATTATGAATCCTCAAATCTAGTGCTTTTCTGAGACCTTGCAGGAGTGCCTCGTATTCGACCATATTGTTTGTGCATTCAAATTCTAAACGACAAGCAATCAAAGTTTTGTTACCTGCTAGATCAATGAGCACACATCCTGCACCAGCTCCTTCTTTAGATTTAGATCCATCGAAGTAAAGAGACCAGATTTGATTTTCGTCAGGTGCATGTGACCACTGAGAGAGGGTTGTTGTCTGTGTGCATGTCATAATTTCGGATTGTTGTTTCGGGTCAGTAATGGTAGAAGTTTCAGCCATGAAATTGCCAAAAAAAGTGTCCATCCTCTGTATTTCAGGTGAATTGGCGGAAGTAGTGAATGGTTCATTAGGATCATTTAAATCAGTTACCATGAACTTAAGATAACACTCACGATTGACCTTGATTTTGTTAAGCTTTCCATTCTTGGGTAGCCACAAGTGAGACCAATCTGTCGCAAAATAACCATGTAGCTGTTCAGACCAATCTCTACTTAAAAACAATCCCTATACTTCGGGGATATCAATGACAATAATATCAATAACTTGATGGACTTTAGGATTAAATGATAATCTGATAAGCACATTTTTTAATTCACTTATTACTTTAACACTAGTTCGATCAAGATGAATAATTTTCAGGCTGGAAGGTTGAACTTCGGCATTAATTTTTTGGCAGACAGACCAAGGCATTACATTTGACGATGCACCTGAATCTACCATACAGTTATGTACATTCCTATTGAAAATTTCATAAGTCAACAAAAAGGGTGGGACATTTCTGCGAGTATTAACAACAGAAGTTTGTTGTTTTTTAGTCGCAACCCCTGAAACTAGTTTATCTACATTTCTTATACTTTTTACAACAAGGTATCTTTTATCAGAAGACTTTAGCGTCGTTTTAACAGAGACCTTTTGAGGTGTTTTGGGGTTGTTTTCAACAACTTTGTTGTTGTTCAGATTGTTGTTTTTGCTGTTTTTTGCAATATTCTGAAGCATCTTTTGCAGAAGAAAAGGGAATTTCAATAATTCATAAACAGAGATATTAGCTCTAAGTTTTTTGAGATCCTCAATCAAATAATACTCTAAACTTGGAGTTGCTGAATTATGTTTAGTTTCAATTGGTTTAGACTATTTTTGAGGTGCATTAGTTTCGATTTCAGAAGAAGATTTATTTGCTATCTTTCTTTTGGTATGGTAAGGATGCACTATTTTGAAATTAGCTTGAAAAATGCTATCCAAGAAATTCCCGAAAATGTTGGGAGAGGATTCATCCTCTTCCACTATCTCTTGTTCAGCCACATCTTCAGGAATATCAGGAGGAATCAAGTTATCATGTGCCTCTAGAATCATCTGAATAACAAACTGTAAGCTTTCTAGATTCAAGCCTTTAGAATTTGAGTTAGACCGGTTTGTGGGAAAAGGCTTTCTAAAAGGGGGTTTGTAAGGCCCTTTGCTTGAAGAAGCTTCTTTAGCCGATCTTCTCAAATCTATAACCTGATTAGACAACTTCTGAATGACCTTCTGTAAACTTTCTAGATCCGAACCATCTGATTGCGTTTTGTTTTGGGGAGGTCTAGGAAGAATTTTGATTTTCTTCTTGGAGGATGAAGTAGTCTCTGCCTCATTACAGATATTATCTTTTAGGATGAGAATATCTTTCTTGATTTGAATCGCCTCTTCGAAGGCTTCTAACAATGTGGATTTCTTAGACCTTTTTACCCAAATTGCTATGTTTTGGTGTAGGGATTTCGTGTAGTATGCGATGATAAGATTTTCAGCAGACATTGAGTCCGTGGGGATTCAATTCTTTAATGTTAGGAACCTTTGATTAAAGTCTTTTATCTTTTCTTTAGGGTTCATCTTTAAACTAGAGAGTTCCATGACTAGAACTTCAGGGGATTTGTTGTCTCCGAATTTCTCAAGGAAACAGGATTCAAATCTATCCCAAGACACAATGGTGTGGGGTTGTTGGGAAAAGTACCAGGTAGAAGCATTGCCTTCAAAGGTGTTGGGGAAAATTCTACATACTATGTATTCGTGTTCAACACTACAGAGCCTAATGGCTAGCATGAATTTTTTAATATGATCCTCAACAATATGCTTGGAATCTGGGTCAAATTTAGGGAGCCATTTCTATGGATGTTTAGGCAAAGGATGTTGGGGCCCAGGTATGGCCACTGCATCTTGATCGAGCCAAGGTCTGGCAGGATTGTTCGAATTGGCCATAGGTGTGGGTGGTTTTGAAGGCTGAGGTGAAGAACTGCCTTCGTCTGATGATTCTTCTCCAGAAGATGAAGGAAATGAAGGAGGTGGTGATGGTAGAATACCAGATCCTCCTGCTGCGGGAGTAAGGATGTGATCTGGATCCACAGGGTTTAGGGTAAGATCAGTACCTTCAAGTTTCTCCCTGATATCAGAGAAGTCTAATGGTTGGTTCAAAGGCCGAATTGGTTTTCTGATGCGGGCCAAAGCACCATGCGTCCTTAGGAGGGATTGACGAACAATTTCTTATACGTTGATGTTACACATTATTTTCATCATCCCTATGACCGTTAATGATGTAAACCTATTTTTTGCCTTCAGAGGGGTCAATGGCCTGAGTTCCTGAAGAGAGAAGGGAGAAGAAATTTTCCTGAGAAAAGAAGTTGCATTTTCCTGTGTAAAAACCCTATAAAAAGGGAAGTTCGTAGGTTGCTATATAGGCAGGGTGTGAGAATGCCTGATTCTCGCAGGTTGCACCATAGCTGGGTTGCGAGAGGTTCACAGGTTGCACATAGGCAGGGTGCGAGAATGATTACATGTGGGAAAACAAGCATTTTCTTGAATCTTCTAGAAGGAGAAACTTCCATGGTGAGGTGGCATCCGAATGGTTTGGATCTTACTCACTTTCATGATTTAGTGGG
>SNQJ01S0151830.1:0-23014 GCA_010110895.2 Picea sitchensis
GCAGGATGCCCCACTGTTGAACAGAGCAGTGCTCAGAGCAGCGGTGGCGGTCCCATACCCTTGACTGTATAAATTTCCGTACCCACAAGCACCAGCTGCAACATAAAACACATATCAATAAACATTAATCATGGGGAGCCTGGCAGCAACGATGGTATCATCAAAACAGAAAAACAGAGATTATTAGTACCCATTGTTCCAGAAGCATCTGCTCCTCCATAGAAAGTGGCGTGAGCAGAATTCCATCCACCGTTGTAAACCTCAGCAGCAACCAGCATACTGGCTAAGATTATTGCTACTGCTACTGAAACACACCTAACTGTCGACATCGATTGACTGATCTGCATCCTGCAACGGTAGTCACAGCAAAATAGGCAGTGATGCAATGAGTGGGGCAGTCAGCGGTGCATCCAAATCAAATGAGATTTGTGATAACAGTTGGGAAGGTAGTTCCTATTTATAGTTATAGTTATTAACTGTTGTAGCGAGTTTCCAGTGAATGAAGATATGCGGAGATCAGCAAAGGCAACGATACCCCACGGAGCGGCCTTTCGGTTGTGGCCGTTAAACATTCGCATTCTGCCACCATCTCTTTGTGGTTGATTTCCTTTTCCTTTTTATTTTATCAAGTCTCTCTTGGTCTTTTCGCAAAGTTATGCATCACGCGAAGGAAAGGGACTAGTAAGAGTGATTGGTTGATAGGGGGTAGGGTAGTTATTCGAGCGAACTTAGGGTAGGGTAGGGTAGTTATTCGAGGGTAGGGTTAATAAGGGTAGTTATTCGAGCGAACTTAGGATAGGGTAGTTATTCGAGGGTAGGGTAGTTATTCGAGCGAACTTAGGATAGGGTAGTTATTCGAGGGTAGGGTTGATAAGGGTAGTTATTCGAGCGAACTTAGGATAGGGTTGATAAGGGTAGTTATTCGAGGGTACGGTAGTTATTAGAGAATCGTGGATGCGCGGGGGGCAAAAGAAAAGTGTTGGGTGGCCTTAATGCCTTTATCACTTTTGTCGTAAAAGGATGCATACCCTAAGTTGTTAGGACAAAAGGTAAACCACCATCGAATCTTTTTAACATTTAGTAGGACCACTATCCGATATACCCTTTATCGTGGTAATTGAAGTGGGATCAACATCTTCTTCTGTCCTCTAATTCTTATCCCATCTATGTCTTATCTTGTTAGAATTGAAGCTTCTCCCTTAAGCTTCAAGCATTAGAGCCAACTTTCTACATAGATATGACAAGTAGTCTAATTACTATTTTTCTGGCTCATTCTCAACGTTATCTGTACAAATACATGAACATTTTGAAGTTATGTCTATTCAATGTGTTTACATAATGGAGTTCATTATATCTTTTAATATAAAAATATATATTAAAAATAAATTTATTATTAAAAATTTACATTATTTTTTATCATATTTATTTATTTATTTATCATAAAATATATATAAAAAATTATATCTTAAAAATAAATTTATTATAAAATACATTTATTCTCAGTTCATACCAGCATGAATTCTCAATCTAAGGGTTGAAAGTGTGGATTCCCTATACAAGGATTGAAAATAGAGTAAGCATTCATTTTGTGGAGCATATGCCACTCAAGAGCATTGAAATATTGCAACAACAAGATCTTTTACATAACTTAAAAAAAAAACACCAAGTATAAAGGCATTTCACTACCAAATTTACGAAACATAAATAAATCAAACAACTTGAATTGCTTCAAGTCCAAGTGCATCACACATATTTATTGTAATTTCTTTTCTAGAAACATGAATAACCTCTAAAACACATTTCATCGTAAATAGAAACCACTTCACGGTCCATAGAAAAGCGTGACATCTAGTTTACATTAGGTCTAAATCCATGTTGTTTCTTCCTAAATCCAAGCAAATCAATGTGCCATAAATGACTATGTTGTCCTCCAAATTACCTAGCTTCTCAAAACTCATGTCACAAAACTATTTGAAATGTGGACCTACAAAAGCACAATAACTCGCGAGCATTAACAACATCGATCCTCTGCACAACACTCATAAATAAAACAAGAGTTTCCTATGCACACAACATACATGTCCACAGTGTAGATGCACATAACAAATAACTATGTTGACTGTAGAGATATGGTCATAGAAAAATCCTTCGCACAACCTGGAAAAAGATAAAGTAAAAAAGGCGTTTGAACAGGAAATTGTGAGATCTCGAACTATTGCTGCCAGGATGTGCAAGTGGAGAAGGATGCATGGTATGAATACTCAACGCATGTGTTCAAAATAGAACAAATGTTGACTGTGTGGGAGACATACCTGTGTGAACATCGATGATATGGCCTTAGAAAAAGCTTTCATCCAGCGTAAAAAAATTGCCAAGTAAAAACATTTTTTACTAGGAAATTGTCCAAAGCTAAACAAATCACAGAGTTGTGATTGTGCCAAGGTAAAGAGCACAATTCAAATTTGGTAAATTTTATTTCCCACATATATCAACTATCTTTCGAATAGGGGTAATCATAAACAAAAATCATCGAGCAACTAACAAATAGGCAACATATTTGCTTCACATTGCTTCTAGATCCNTAACAAATAACTATGTTGACTGTAGAGATATGGTCATAGAAAAATCCTTCGCACAACCTGGAAAAAGATAAAGTAAAAAAGGCGTTTGAACAGGAAATTGTGAGATCTCGAACTATTGCTGCCAGGATGTGCAAGTGGAGAAGGATGCATGGTATGAATACTCAACGCATGTGTTCAAAATAGAACAAATGTTGACTGTGTGGGAGACATACCTGTGTGAACATCGATGATATGGCCTTAGAAAAAGCTTTCATCCAGCGTAAAAAAATTGCCAAGTAAAAACATTTTTTACTAGGAAATTGTCCAAAGCTAAACAAATCACAGAGTTGTGATTGTGCCAAGGTAAAGAGCACAATTCAAATTTGGTAAATTTTATTTCCCACATATATCAACTATCTTTCGAATAGGGGTAATCATAAACAAAAATCATCGAGCAACTAACAAATAGGCAACATATTTGCTTCACATTGCTTCTAGATCCCTTCCATTTCCTCATAAATTGGAGAAAACCAATGTGCCATAAATCAATGAGTTATCCTGTAAACATGGATGATTTTAGGGGCTAAATTTCGCTCATGGGCTAATTTTCCATGGTTTTTCCAAAATCGAGATTCGCTATTTTTAAAAAGATTCGCCCAAATTCTATAGGATAAAATTATTTTACCTTAAAAATTGCCAAAATTTTATAAAAACTATAGAAAATCCTTAGAAATTTGAATATTTTTACAAAAATATCGCCAAACATTTATAGTTGGAAAATGAAGGATTAGTAAGATTCGCCAAGGTTTCTACATTTTAAAATAAATTTCCATCCTTAAAATCATCCATGCCTGCAAATTGCAATGTTTGTCACAATCCCTCGTGTGGAACTATTGGAAGTGAGGGGATGCAAAAGTATGATAGTGCAGGAAGAGGAATCATACCAGTTCTCCACACAAGGTTTGAAAATAGAGCAAGTACCCGCTCTGCAGGGCATACACCTGTACATAAGTGTTGATGACATAGCTCTCCAATTGCATAAGTGTCGAGGCACCCAACTGTGCCAATGCTAGACCATAAGTGGCATGAATTCTTAACACAAGGGTTGAAAGTGTGGAATAGTCGTACAAGGACTAAAACTAGAGTAAGCATTCACTTTGCAGAGAATATGCGAGTGAAGAGCATCAAAATATCACAACAACAAAATCTTTTGCACAACCTAAAAAAAACACTAGGTATTGGAACTAAGAGAATGTGAAAGTGCGGCAAGAGAAGTCATATAATTTCTAGGTACAAAGTTTGAAAATAGACCAACTACTAAATGGACCAAGCACCAGCTCTGTGGGGCATACATTTGCACAAAAGTGTCGATGACATAGCTCTATGAACTACACAAGTTCCAAGGCACCCAAGTTCGCCGATGTCAGACCATAAGTGGCATGAATTCTCAGCCAAGGGTTGAAAGTGTGGATTACCCGTACAAGGACTGAAAAATAGAGTAAGCATTCAATTTGCGGAGCATATGCTAGTGAAGAGCATCGAAATATTGCAACAACAATTTTTTTTGTATAATATGAAAAAAAAACACCAATTATAAAGCCATTTCAGTACAAAATTTACGAAACATAAATAAATCAAAGAACTCGAATTTCTTCAAATCCAATTGCGTCACACATATTTATTGAAATTTCCTTTCTAGGGACATGAATAACCTTTGGAAGGCATCTCACCATAAATAAAAACCACTACATGGTCCATATAAAAGCGCAACATTTAATTTTCATTAGGTCTAAATCCATGTCCTTTTTATATAGGTGGATATTGGTGGCAACCCACCTATTCCAACTAGCTCCTCTTGACAATTTTAGTTCAACACATTCTTTTGTACTTCTTTGTAATTGTGGTTTCTATACTTCTGGCGCTGTCTGAAGCCCTACACATCTTCCAGGTGGATATTGATGGCCGCACACCTAATCCAACTAGATTATTTGTGAGTTTTCATGTCAGTACATCTTTCTATACTTCCAAGGCCGTTTTGGGGCCCTAAATAGTGTTTTTTTGGATTTCCACAGTCAAAATGTCAACTAAGCCAAAGCTTGATGGCATAATGTGTATTTCTCAAAAATACCTTTCCAATGAGTTATCATGCACCTAAAAAAGAGGTCGTATGCAAAAGTTACGACCCCGGGAAGTTGAGGTACCAACTTACCCATCAGGGCCCACATAAATTTTGGCGTTTCATCTCCTAGGGTTAGGTTTTAGGATGTCTAGGGTTTTGGAATTCATGAGTAATGTTAAAAAGGCCTATGGAGCCTCATTGTAATCATTTTTCTCAAACGTATGTGTGTATCAAGCCACATATCTTCTTAGAGATAGCTACCACCATTCGAGCAAGTTGTTTCTAGTTATGTAGTTTTACAGTTTCAACCTATTTTATTTATTCAATAGAATTTATTGTTCACTAGATATTTGTTGTTGTTCTCCATATCTCTGTATTATTGTATTTAGTTTGTTATTCCTTTCGTTCCACTCATAAATCCATATCGGTGGTATCAAAGCAGTGTTCTCTTCATTTATTTTTCTTTGTGCATGTCCCCGACAAGATCTAGGTACAAGATGTTGGGACTCGAATCAGTAGAGCCTTTGCAAGATCAGCCACACCAAGCCCAACAAAAAAGCACGGGAGACGATAAGAAAGATGATGGATCAGGAGACCCTTTTAAAATGATGCTCAAGGAATCCATTGTGCGACAAATGAACGAAATGATGGACAACTTTGCACAGATCCTTCGACGGGTGCCCATAGGAGACACATCTCCATCAAGCGGCCATGCAACCCTCTTCAAGGTACAAGTAAATTTTGATATTTCATTATTTGAAGGATTGATAGATGTGGATGTTGTAGATAAATGGTTGAATCTTCTCGAAGGGTATTTTTCGGTCCACAATTTTTTCAACAAGGAAAATATTACTTTTTCACTCCTCAAGGTCATCCCCCATGTTAAGGACTGGTGGGATACTTACTCTGAGAATGGGTACTTAGAGGAATATGAAATATTTTCGGTGCCCCCACATGGGATTACTTCAGGGATTCCATTAAAGAACATTACTACCCTATTGGAAGCTACGAGGACCAGTACACAAGATGGACCATGCTGCATTAGGAAAGGGACTAGACAGTACCAGATTTCACCAATATTTTCCATACCCTAAGCACCAAATTGGGTATCAAAGACTCTTTACAACATCTGGTGCTCAAATACTGTGACTGTCTGCATAGATACATTCAAACATAAATGGAGTTTCTGGACATCGCATCATTAGGTACGGCTTATAGATCTGTTGTCAATATCGAGCATAAATTTAAGTAGAAGAGGCAAGAGTTTGGATCTATAAACTCCCCACAGTTGAAGCAAGGAAAAGGTGGCCCCAACCCACAAAACAAGGGACAGCGAAAATATGGATGCTTTTAGGAAAACCAGTCCAAGCCGCAACACAAGAAGGGTAATGAGAATTCGAAGAAGGACATGGGAAAATGGTCTGAATACCATAAAATCCCTTGGCACAACACCGAGGAATGTCGCTCCAAGAAGTCATTGGTGGTCGAGCTGAAAGCTTCCGAGTCAGAGGCATATTCTAAATTTGAATCAAATCCAAAAAGTGGGAAGCGGATCATTGATGTCGAACCCAGTAACACTTTCACTACCACCAAATTCCAACCAAGCAAACCAGAAGAACCAGAGGAGGGGGAAAGCCTCTTTCACTCACAGATGTGGGTAAAGGGGACTCCACTCTTGGGTATGGGAGCGAATATCACTAATTTTCACATCCAATATGGACTGTTATTCCATATGGGCCACCTCTGTATTCCCATAAATGAGCGTGCAAATATTATTTAGGAGACTCGCTATAGTCGGATGGCAGGACATTTTGGTGTGGAGAAAACTGTGGTCATTCTACAGAAACATTTATATTGGCCAAAACTTTTAAAAGACGTCAACAACTATATTTGATCTTGCATTGCCTGTGCCATTGCCAATCCAACCATCAATAAGAAAGGCTTATACACCCCTCTTCCTACTCTCGAGAGGCCTTGGGAATCCATCTCGATGGATTACATGTATGGCCTTCCATCCACCAAGCATGGAAATGATTGTGTATTTGTGGTAGTTGATTGGTTTTCGAAGATGTCCATTATCACAACATGTAAGAAGAGCATCGCAACGACAAATACTACCAAGATATTTTTCGAACGGGTGTGGGTCCATTTTTGGATAGCACATACCATCATCTCAAATCGGGACAACATGTTCCTCAACACATTTTGGTCGAGTCTCCGGCCATTGTTGGACACTAAGATCACTAAATCCACTACTTTCCACCCCCAAATCGATGGCCAGACAGAGGTCGCCACTCAGATGATTGTGCACATCCTGTGCATGTACAACTCTAAGAATCTGTGTACATGGGATGCGATTCTTCCCTATGTTCAACACAAATCGAACATGGATCTCTATAGCTCCACCGGCCATAGCCCATTTTAGGTAGGGTTTGGATTCCAACCCTTTGGTCCCATTGATGTTGCACTACCTCTTGCAACCACACAGGAAGAATCATCCCATGTTCACTCTGAGGCCGACAAAGCCACCAGATTCATTGAGAGGATTTAGCACATCCACCAACAGGTCCATGATATTTTTCAGAAGGCCAACACTAAGTACAAGAAACGTCATGATCAACACTGGGTATCGCACCAGTTTCAGGTGGGAGACAAGGTTTGGTTACATTTGCAGAAAGAGCGCCTTACAGGGCCCCATCAGAAGCTCCACCCACTTCTCTATGGGTGTTACACTATCACCAAGGTTGTGGGTAGCAATGCTTTTGAGGTCAACACTCCACCCTGCCTTGGCTTGCACCCAATGTTCAATTTGGACCTCCTTCGACCATATTTTCCACCATTATTGTGTTGTTTTTATTCATATAAGATATAATCGACATATTATTACAATGATGAGTGTTCCATATATAGGGAACATATGGTGACCATCCATGAAAGGATGCATCCCTTGAATAATCAATGACTATTTATTAGTATCATTTACTTATTATAAATGATATTTAATAATCAATAATTATATTATTAGTTATTATTCTAAGAGAATGTCTTCCCGATGTTTTTCAAACATCAACACTCCCTCTCAACAAGGGAGACATTTTGCATCATGCCAAGCTTGTCTCTGAAGTATACAAACTTCACCCTAGACTCATGACACTTGTCTGTCATTCTTGGGAGATGTTTCTCTTCCACCTGAACTAAGGAGAAACTCCTTCTGCGACTCTCCCTCTGAGCCAACTAACTCTCTCTAAGATCAGGCTCACTTTGGGTCCGCATGTAATAACATATAGCATCTTGAGTCTTTATCATTCCTTGTCAAATCACCATGACTAGGACAAAGACCACCCCAGGATCTTTCACCACAAGTATACACCTGTGAGTGAATGTTATCCTGATGCTAACTGACACATGGAAAACACTTCAAGAACCTTGAGTCCATATTATTCCTTGTCATGATCAAGGAAGGACTACGTCTGGGCCCATTTACCACAAGTGCACCTTTATGATAAATGTAACGTATCTCCCTTAGTCTGCAGTCCAATCTAGGAGAAGTTACACCTAATGTTGAAATATCAACACTCCCTCTTAGCTAGGGAGGTATATTTCCATAGTAGTACACAACTATTGTCCAGAGACACGCAATCTCTTCCAATGGTACAAAACCACCATAATAGAAAAAGGTTTGTTGCACATGGTACTCCCATGTGGACTGTTATAGGTTACACCCTCTAGAAACATTAGGGTAAACTCCCTTGACATGTCCTCATGTGCTCTCCACATCGAACGTTGGGATATAATCCCAAATGCGCTTATCCCTTCTTGAATAAGTGTCCTCACAGATCAAATCAACTCAATTCATAGAGGAGTACGATCTAGAAAATGTTTGTCACACATGGCTCTCCCATGTGAACTTCTAGAGGCTACACCCTCTAGAAACACTAGGTTCAACTCCCATAGTGTGTGACATCAAGGATCAACTCCCTTGACATGTCCTCATGTGCTCTCCACATGGGATGTGTCCTCATGTGCTCCCCACAATGCACGTTGGGCCATAATCCCAAACGCACTTATCCCTTCTCGAACAAGTGTCCCACTTATCCCTTCTCGGATAAGTTTCATCACAGATCAAATCAACTCAGTCACATAGGAGTACGATTTGGAGAATGTCTTAGGAAGATGTAAACATCAACACTCCCTCTCAGCAAGGGAGGTATTCTCTGCCAAACCAAGTCTATCACTGAAGTACTTGAACTTCGTCCCGGTTTGGTAAGAACATTGATAACCTGATCATCTGTAGGAAGGTACAACACCATTACTTCCTTCCTATGCACCATGTCTCGGATGTAATGGTACTTGATCTCAATGTGGTTCGATTTGTCATGAAACACTAGATTCTCTAAGATACTCATGCAACTTTGGTTATGATAATGAATAATGATGGAATCCAGCATATGTTCAGAGAAATATGCAAGGATCTTGCGAAGCCACACTACTTCATGGACTGACATACTTAATGCAATGTACTCTGATTTTGTTGTGCTCAAATCCACATAAGTTTGTTTTCTGCTACACCAGAAAACCATGGAAGATCCCAAAGTGAAGCAACACCTGAAGGTGCTTTTTCTATCCACTACACTCCATGTCCAATCAGAGTCAATATATTCTTGCCATATCATATCAATACTGGAATTATATCTCAAACCGTGTCCAACTGTGCCTTGTAGGTATCTCAACACATGCTTTGCAACAATCTAGTGTGTCTATCTCGATTGACTCATAAATTGGCTAAGTGCACTCATTGCATAAAAATATTTGGTCTTGTGTTAACAAGATACATCAATGATCCAATCAGCTGTATCTATAGAGTCAGATCAATTTCTTCAGAATCAGAAAAAGAAATACTTAGTTTCTTCAGATTCTCACCATTGGTGTAGCCACATGCTTCAAGTTCAACATCCCAAACTTCTTCAATATCTCAACTATGTACTTCCCTGACTTAGGAAAATCTCATCAGTTATCTACCACACCTCTAGTCCTAATAATTAGTGCATCATACCAAGGTCCTTCATCTCAAACTTAGAGGCCAACACATACTTCTATTCAACAATAAGGCTCTCTGTACCAGTAAGGAATAAATCATTAATGTGGAGGACCAAAATCAGGGACTCACCATTAACAGTCTTGTAGTACAGGTTGGGATCAACAACACTTTTTATGAATCTCAAAAATCATGAGGTGTCCATCAATCCTTGCATACCAAGCTCGAGGTGGTTTCTTGAGTCCATACAAGGCCATCTTCATCCTGCGCACATGAGACTCCTTCTCATGTATCATGAAACCATCTGGTTGCTCGATGTATACTTCTTCCTCAATATCTCCATTGAGAAAGGGTACCTTTACATCCATCTAATGTACTCTCTAACACATGGATGTTGTGGGGGAAATAATCATTCGGATAGAAGTGTATCGATCAAAAGAAGAAAATGTCTCCTCATAATCTATTCCCTCCATCCGAGAGAATCCTCTAGCAACAAATCTCGTTTTGTTCCTCTTGATGCTCCTGTCAAATGGGTGTTTTATCTTGTAGATCCTTTTGGAAGTCACTACAGACTTCCCTTCAGGTCGTGAAACAATATCACACACATCATTCTTCATGATGTATTGATACTCCTCCATCATGACATCTCTCCATATTGGATGACTAGTTTCCTCCTCATAACAAAAAGACTCAAAATGAATGATGTGGCTCATAAGTGTGGAATAGCATGAATATATCTAAGGTCTCTTTCTCACTCGGAAGGTACCACAAGGAGTTTTATATTCTTCTGCCTACTGCATATTTTGATGATCCCATGTAGGTCTCTTCCGACCTACTGCAATATCTGTGGGAACATCAACTGGAGCTATAGGATCAACGAGATAAATTGGATCAATAGGTTCAACTATCTCCCTATGAACTACTAGAGGGTGAGGGGGATAAGGCACCATCTCTTTCTGTCTTTCACTATCAATCTTCATGTGAGATCCTTTATATCTCTTGAAAGCTATCTCCTCCTCAAAGGTAACATCTCTACTCACCTCAATCTATCTCTAACGAGGGATGTAGATCCGGTATGCCTTAGAAGACTCACTGTACCCCACAAATGTACCCTTTATTCCTGAAGGGTCTAGCTTGGTCCTTTTCTCCTTAGGTACATGAATGTATACTAGACACCCAAATATACTGAATTGTCCAACCTAAGGCTTCACTCATGAAATGTGTCCATACTAGACATCTCATGATTCCCTTGTGGAACACATGTCTAAGACATACTGAGGTTCCCTCATGGAACGAATGTCTAAGACATATTGAGGTTCCCTCATGGAACCAATGTCTCACAAGACATATCAAGGTTTCCTCATGAAACCGATGTCTTGGTTCCTTCATCTGACTATCTGAGGCATGTTAGGATGAATTCCACATTCCCTCCTACTAGTCCATACATGACCCTCCTGTTCAATATCGAAAGAAGTTATAATCTCAAATGGTGGATATTCACTAGAGAGAAATACTTCATGGGTAGTCCAAAGATATCTCTATCAAAATGTGTGCCCATATCCATTGGAAAAACCTAGTGCCCAGTCTACCTCACTAGCTACTCCCTCTCTGTTTTCTCACCATATCACCAATTTCGACCATATTTTTCATATGAGATGATATAGTATATTTCTAAAAGACACAACGAAGGTGCCTTACTAAGGCAGAGACGAAATCGGTCGTAATGATATTAGAGGTCATTATCCTGATGGAGATGTTGATGGTGATGGTTGCAATGGCATGTCAATTCCTGCAAATACGTTGACATATCATGAATTCAGGACGGATGATGAGTTTTGAGTTTGAATAATTGTGTGTATAGCTTGTGATACAACGTTATCTCAACACCGATGTGAGAATAAGTCCAAGAAATTATGTCCGTCACATTTTTCCATAGCCTAAATTTCTCATTGAATATTACACCGGGTATCTTTGTCACCACATTGCAAACATTTGTGACCTGTAGAATTATGAGGCCCAGTTCATCACACCAATCTCTGAAAGAAACATTTCCAATGCAAGGGAGAACAAATGAATATACCATGATTTGTATTCTTCCACAATATTCATAATGGGAGTGATTTAGTTCAAGCTCAGTGATATCATAAGCACCTATCATAGCCAACGCACTTCCCATGCTGTGTCTAGTTATGATTATGCTAAGCTCTTCTCGCTTGTATTTATGTACAAGTCTTGCAATTTCACATAGAAGCTTATCTCTTGCGCTTCCATGGTTAAACCTGCACAATGAATTGTGGGAAGTGTATATGCTCAGAAATCCCATCTACACCTTCACATCCTCATGAGAGTATAATGTATTAAAATGAGGCAGAGTTAGTGTATGCATAAAATTAGCTATCCATTCCGTCCATGTTGCACTGCCTCTCAATGCCACCACAACATCTCTGCGTCCAAGACATTTGATCTTCGTGTCATCATATAACACTGCAACATAAACAATCCAGTTAGGTCCATCTTCACCTTCAAACATACATATTCTTCAAGAGATCGGGCACGTTAATATCTAGTGTGGCAGCCTAAATATTTCTACCACACACAACAGTTTTGATGCAAGTTATCTTATCTCATTTTAATGGGCCTCTAGTGATGGAGTCAAGCCCAATCCTGCTCTGATACCATGTTTTTTGTCTTCATATAAGATATAATCGATATATTATTACAATCATGAGTCTTCCATATATAGGGCACATATAGTGACCATCCATGAAAGGATGTGTCCCTTGAATAATCAATAACTATTTATTATTATCATTTACTTATTATATATGATATTTAATAATCAATAATTATATTATTAATTATTATTCTAAGAGAACGTCTTCCCGATGTTGTCCAAACATCAACATATTGGACACCTCAGAGATCGCAGAACAATTGACACCAACAGAGCTCAACCCTGACTGCATGGAATAGACATCCACTAATAAGATAGTGGACACACAGGTGAAGGGAACTCACTAGTAGAGGATCCATCTTTATCGGGTTGTCAAGGCATGGAAACTCCTACACCAAGGCAAGTGGCTCACCCGGGGCCAAATTCATTATAATTTTCCTCACCTTCTAGGGGCACTCAATGCAATGGAGAGCATTGATTCCTAAGGGGTGAGGACTAATCCAGGTGGATATTGGTGGCCACCCACCTATTCCAACTGGCTCCTATTGACAGCTTTAGTTCAACACGTTCTTATGTACTTTGTAATTGTGTTTTCTACACTTTCGGGATTGTCTGAAGCCCTACATAGCTTCTAGGTTGAGATTGGTGGCCGCCCACCTAATCCAATTGGCTTGTTTGCAATTTTTCATGTCAATACATATTTTTGTACTTCCAAGGATGTTTTGGAGCCCTAAACAATGTTTTTTTTGGCTTTCCACAGTCAAACTATAGATGGAGTCATAGTTTGACATCATAATTTGTAGTTCTAGAAAGACCTTTCTAATAGGCTATAACATGTGTAAAACAGAGGTCATATGCAAAAGTTACGTCCTCAAGAAGTTGAGGTACCAACTTACCCATCGAGGCCCACATAAATTTTGGTGTTTCATCTCCTAATGTAGCATTCCAGATATAAAAACAGTATGCAGAACAAAAAGATTTTAACGTAGAAATGGTAGATAAACAATGATATAACCATAATAATACCATAATAACACCAGAAAATCACCTTGATTAATGATAGCAATGTTCACTTGCCTCTTCAATAAGGAAACCTCCAACAAAGAAGAGATCTATTACAATAATCTCCAAGACAAGATTTCTCATACCCTCTATTCCTATTTATACTAAATATATCTATCCAAAAGAATAATCTAGGGAAGATCCTTCTAGAAGTGGAAGCTTCTATTAGGTCTTCTTACATTTGACTTATTCCTCCGTATTGCTAGGCCTTTTTAATATTGGCCTTTATTACATGGAATTATCTTATTCTACCTACATGAGGGGTTAATGCGGTTAGGTCCCTAACATGCCCTCCCCCTTGAAGAACAACCTTGTCCTCAAGGCTTAAGATAAAGAAATTGTTGTAGACTGGTGGTCGATTCCCAAGTGGCATCTTCTGGAGGTGTATCTTTCCATTGGACTAACACTCCCTTGATGGTGTGCTAACAGAGATGTCACTCTGGCTAGGCCAAAATTTCTTGTGGTTGCAACCATATCGAACCTTCTTCATCCAACTCAGGGGGACTATTTTGAGTTTGGAACTTAGTTCCAATCACCTTCTTTAAGTAGGAAACATGAAAAATAGGATGGATCTTCGACTGAATGGGTAGAGATAACTAATAGGACACTAATCCCACATGATTGAGCACTGTATAAGGACCATAAAATTTGGGCACAAGTTTATGACAACGTTCAACTTTGAGTGAAGTCTTCTTATAAGGTTGTAGTCGAAGAAACACCTAGTCCCCTTCAACAAAATGTCATTCAGAATGACCATGATATGCTTGTTGCTTCATGTGATTATGAGCCATGACCAAATTTTCTTTGAGGGCACAAAGAATAGCCTCTCGGATGATAATATTTTTGTCAACCTCCTGAACCTTTGAGACCCCTAGCATATATGAGAGAACCGATGGGGGATTTTGGCCATATACTGCTTCAAAACAAGTCATGCAAGTAGTTGTATGGTAAGATGGTTTGTACCACCATTCAACTAGGGGTAACCATTGAGCCCACTGATTTTTCCTCTCAGGTGAAAAACACCTCAAATATGTTTCCAAACACTTGTTGACAACTTCAATCTGGTGATCCGTCTAGGGGTAATAAGCAATGCTAAGATGCAATTGGGTGCTCTGTAGCTTGAATAATTCTTACCAAAAATTGCTGGTGAAAGTGGGGTCTCTATCAGAGACAATAGAAATAGGCATGTCATGAAGCTTGAAGATAATATCCATGAATATTTGAGCCATTGTGGCGGCTGTGAATGGGTTTTGAAGAGCACAAAAATGAACATATTTGGAGAGACGATCGACGACTACCATGATGATTAAATTATTTCTCAATTTAGGTAAGCCCACAGTGAAATCCATAGAAATATCTCACCAAATAGTGGGGGGAATCGGAAGTGGTTGGAGTGTGCCGGGAGCTTTGATAGTTTCTCCCTTGTTGCATTGACAAACCTCACATTCAGCCAAAACGGTGTGGACGTCATGTTTCATACCATCCTAGAAAAAATAATGTTTGACCCGTTCATAGGTTTTGGTAAACCATGAATGCCCGGATATGGGTGAGGCATGAAGTTCAGAAAACAATATGGATTTAAGTTATGATTGCTTGCATAAATACAAACAAACTTTGTAGCGAAGATATTCAATGTGCCAAGAGTATCCTGGAGAAACTGAAGAATTGTGTTTCAATTGGTGGAGCATGTGAGAAATTTTGGGGTCTTGTAGCCATTCCTAACGAACAACTTGGAGCCAATCTCGTACAATGAAGGATATGGAGAAAAGGGACCCGTCTTCTTCATATTTCTGAGAAAGAGCATCGGCCACGACATTTTCCTTTCCCTTCTTGTAAATGATCTCATAATCATAACCAAATAGCTTGGTCACCCATTTTTGTTGCGTTAGGGATAAAATTCGTTGTTATAGGAAATACTTGAGACTCTGATGATCAGTTTTGATTTGGAATCATTGAACCAATAAATAAGGATGCCAGAAATCCACAACATACAAAAGAACTAACATTTCCTCTTCATAAATGGATTGGCCCAAATGTCGCTTGAAAATTTGTTTTCTAGTGAAGGCCAAAGGTTGACCATATTGCATGAGGATGGCTCCAATTCCTTTCCCGGAAGCATCACATTCCAATACGAATGTCTTTGTGAAGTTTGGAAGTGCAAGGACAGGGTTTGAGCACATAACATATTTCAAGGATTAGAAGGCATGATCCACAGTTGAATTCCAAGTGAAATCATTATTTGTAAGGAGATAAGTGAGAGGAGCTACAATTTGTTCATAATTCTGAACAAACTTCCTATAATAGCCCGTTAAACCCAAAAAACCACACAAGCTCTTAAGAGTTTAAGGGAGAGGCCAATCTTGCATAGATTCAATTTTCTTAGGATCCACTCAAACACCATCCTTGCCGACAATATGACCCAGTTATTTGACTTCTGAGGCACCAAAGGAACATTTAGATTGTTTGAGGAAAGTTTTGTGCTTAGAGAGTAGATGGAGAACTTGATTCACATGGGAGAGATGGGAGAGCCAAGTTTTAATATAGATGAGAATTTCATCAAATAAAACTAAGACAAGATGACGGAGAAAAGGATGGAAGACATGATTCATAAGACTTTGGAAAGTGGAAGGAGCACTACAAAATCCAAAGGGCATTACTAGGAATTCATAATGACCCTCATGAGTGCGAAATGCAGTTTTGGGAATGTCTTCATCTTTCATACGGATATGGTGTTAGCCATAATGTAGATCCACTTTGGTGAAGTATTGAGCACCACTCAATTCATCCAAGAGGTCATCAATGACAAGAATGGGGAATTTTTCTTTGATTGTGATTTTTTTGAGGGCGCAGAAATGAGGACAAATGAATAAAGTACCTTCTTTCTTGAGTACCATGACCACATGGGAAGAATAGGGGCTATTACTGGGATGGATAACACCAACTTCTAGTAATTCATGGACAATTTTCTCAATTTCATTCTTTTGAGAAAAGGTATGATGATAAGGACGAACATTGGGAGTTAGACTACCAAGGATGAGAGGGATGGAATGATCATGGACTCCAAGGGAAGGGGGAAGTTCTTTAGGATTGGTAAAAACAACTTGGTGGTGGGAAAGAATAGATTGGAGGTCATGATGCACAAAAGGTGTCTCAACAACATGAATGGAGTGTAGTTGGGATATAATTCCCGAATGACCTTTTTTGAGGAGCTTTTTCATGCGATGGGAACTGATGATCTCAGGGGAGCCTGTTGTGATGCCTTGAAACTTATATTTTTTTCCCTCCTGTTGGAATTGCATGGTTAAGTCCTTAAAATACATGAGAATGGGGCCTAGAGCATGTAACCATTCGAAACCAAGAAAAATGTCACAACCACCCATGTCTATAACAAACATGTGGGATTTCAAGTGATACTAACCAATTTGAAGTCGTACATTTTCACATCTTCCCCCACATTTCATGGAACCTCCATTGGCAATCATGATTTGAAAATTATTGACGACACAGATGTAATAATTGAATTCTTGGGAAATGCGACAATGAATAAAATTATGGGTGCTACCACTGTCCACAAGGATTATGACTTTCCTATTTTTTATGTAACCAATTAATTTGAGAGCCTGGGGAGCAGAGAAGCCAGTGAGGGCATTAAGTGAAATATCTGGGTTAATGTTTGGTGGATCAGAGGGTTGGGTCAAATAATATGGTGGTGGTAGTTCACCCACAGGTGAAACAACAACATCTTCGTCAAAAATATCCTCATTCAAAGCCATACAAATATTTTTTTCCTTTCACTTGTGCCCCGACACATATTTGTCATCATAATTATAACTAAGATCCTTGAGTTGGTGTTCAACCATTTCAACCCTGGTTAATTTCTAGATCTTGAGGGACCAGTAACGAAGTTCGGCTAAATCATCAGTAATTCCATGAAAAGAGAAATAATGTTCCATTTGGGTGACCTAGCCTATGGGATCCAATCCATCAAATATTTTCACCTCAATTATGGGAGGGCAGAGGTCTCGAGAAAAGTGGGTATTATGAGGACCTTGGTAATGGGAAGAGTCATGGTCATCCTGATAAGATGGTTTTTCAGAAGAACAAGGGTTTTGGGAACGACCCATGAAGTGTTCAAAGGTGGATTTGAGGTCTTCTATGTGGGAACAATATTCCTTGAGTATTTCAATAGCCAAATTGATTAAGCTAAGGTTGGCATTGATAGTCTTGATGTCTTTTTGGTTATGGTGGGTGTCAACAGTCAAGGTATTGAGTTCTTGGGCTCGTGTGGTAGCCATTTGGAAAAATGGGCAGGAAAATGTTATAGGGGAAACAAAAGGAGTTTGGAGGGGTGGGTGGGACCACTGAGAAGAAGGGTGTCAAATGATAGGTACCATTGCGATTAGGGAGAAAATGGGGATCCAATGGGATATGATCCAAATAAGGGTGTCGGAGAAGGGTCGGGTCAACAAAAAAAATGTGTTAAAAGTGATAGGTATCACTGGAATCGGGGCGAAGAGAGGAACCTAGTGGGATAGGTCCCAAATAAGTGTGTCGATGGGACCACTATACTCTTTGTTTTTACTCCTGCAGAGTTATACTCCGCCCTAAATAATACTGCAGTGACGAAATTCCCAAATGCTTAACAGGAAGAAATGTGTAGTAATTTCGCAATCAAAATGCATAAGGCACAGTTGCGCGGCAATAGATCTTGTATGTTTTGTTTTTGTTTTCGTCCCCAAGGGTAGGATATTCAGGGTTTCTACAGACAAGGGTTTTCCCTGTGCTATAGCTCTCTAATATACGTGTGGGGTCCAATAATAGTACTTGTCCCAATATCTCAGGGCACCAACTAAGGAGGCTAGACCGTGCCCTTAGCCATACTACCTGACTACCCAGGTACTAGAGAGTATCTTCCCGAGTGTTGTTCTCAGTGGAACTATAGCAGTCAGGTGGTCGATCACTTTATCTCTGGAGGGCTTCAGGAGATCTAGGTCGATCCATATACATGTGTTGTCTATTGCACTACCACTCGAAGGGGTACCAATAAGGGTTACAAGGGTGGCCAACAGATGTGCGCTTGAGTACCACTTGTATTTCCTGCGTGTATGACTCCCCGACCGTAGTTTTATGCGCGTAACGACATATCTCTGTAGATTTAAGACACCGGAATTGGTATCTAACCTGAAAAATTTAATCCACAATTTTCTGCCAAGGAAGGTGCTCTGATACCACTTGTAGTATTCCATATATAAAATAGTATACAAAATAAAAATATTTTAGCATAGAAATGACAGAGAAACAATTATATAACTAGAACAATACCAAAATAATACCAAAATAACACCAGAAAATAACCTTGATTAATGATAGCAATGTTCACTTGCCTCTTTGAGGGGGAAACCTCTAGCAGAGAAGAGCTCTATTACAATAATCTCTAAGACAAGATTTCTCATACCCTCTATTCCTATTTATAATAAATATATCTATCCAAAAGAACAATCTAGGGAAGATCCTTCTAGAAGAGGAAGCTTCTATTAGGTCTTCCTACATTTGACTTACTCCTCCTTATTGCTAGGCATTATTAATATTGGCCTTTATTACATGGAATTATATTATTCTACCTACGTGAGGGGTTAGGGAGGTTAGGTTCCTAGCACCCAGGGTTAGGTTTTCGGATATCTATGGTTTTGGAATTCATGAGTAATGTTAAAAAGGCCTCTAGAGCCTCATTGCAATCATTCTGATCAAACCAATGCATGTAGAAAGCTACATCTCTTCTTGGAGATAGCTACCACCATTCAAGCAAGTTGTTTCTAGTTCTGTAGTTTTATAGTTTCAATCTATTTTATTTACTCAATATAATTTATTGTTCACTGGATATATGTTTTTGTTCTCCATATCTCTATGTTATTGTATTCAATCTGTTATTCCTTTTGTTCCACTCATAAATATGGATCACATTTCCTCCTAAATCTAAGAAAATCAATGCACAATAAATGACTTGGCCATCCTCCAAATCACCTAGCTTGTCACAAATCTTTCCATGAAACTATTCAAAATGTGAACCTGCGGAAGCACAACAACCCAAAAGAATCAATGAAATCGATCCTCCACACAACACTAAAAAATAGACCAAGAGTTTCCTATGGAAACGACATATATGTTTGTACTGCAGACGCACAAAACAAATATCTATGGCAACTACAAAGATATGATCATAGAAAAAGTCTTCACACAAATTGGAAAAAGATAAAGTAAAAAAGGTGTTTGACTAGGAAATTTCCCAAAGATAAATATAACACCGAGAAAATTTTTATTTAATCCCCAATGGATGACACATGTTTACTAAAATTTCCTTTCCCCAGATGAATTATGATCATAAATGCATAATTATAAATAGAATTCATGACCCAACCCATAGAAAAGCATGACATTTACTTGGAAATTGTTCTAAACCACTGCCCTCTCATTGTAAATCACTATAGCTACGTGTAAAGACATTTCACTATGAAATTTACGAAACATAAGTAAATCAGATAGCTCAAATTGCTTCAAGGCCAAATGCATAACACATATTTACTGAGATGTATTTTCCAGACACGTGAATAACCTTTGGAACATAGGTCACCATAAATAGAAGCCACTATGCGGTCCATAGAAAAGTGAGACCTCTAGGTTGCATCAATTCTAAATCCATGCCATTTACTCCTAAAACCAAGCAAATCGATGTGCCATAAATGAACCGACCACCCTCTAGATTACCTATCTCGTCAAAAATCATCCCATGAAGCTATTCCAAATGCGGACTTGCGGAAGCACGCACCCATGCTCCACAAAATGCTCGAAAATAGACCAAGTGTTTCCTATTAACGTGACATAGATGTGCACAACACAGATGAACATAACAAAGAGCTATGTCGAATGCAAAGATATTCATAGAAAAATCCTTCACACAACGTGAAAAAAAGAAAAAGTCAAAAAGGCATTTGACCAGGAAATTTTTGAAAGATAATGATCCAGGTGGATATTGGTGGCCACCCACCTATTCCAACTAGATCCTTGTGTCATTTTTTGTTTAGCACGTTCTTTTGCACTGCTTTGTAATTGTGGGTTCTACACTTCCGAGGCTATCTGATGCCCCACACATCCTCCAGGTGGATACGGGTGGTCGCTCGCCTAATCCAACTGGTTTATTTTGTATCTTTTCATGTTAGCACATCTTGTTGTACTTCCGGGGCCATTTTAGGGCCCTAAACATTGTTTTTTTGGCTCGCCACAATCAAATTGGTTTGATGGCGAAATGTGTATTTCTCTTAAATACCTTTCCAATGGGCTATCACGTGCCTAAAACAAAGGTCGTATGCAAGAGTTATGACCCTAGGAAGTTGAGGTACCAAATTACACCAACTTGCCCATGGGGCCCACATGAATTTTTGCATTTCACCTTATAGGGTTAGGTTTTTGGATTTCTATGGTTTTTGAATTCATAAGTAATATCAAAAAGGACTATGGAGCCTCATTGTAATCCATTCTTCTCAGATGGATGTGCATAGAAGCCACATTGTTAAGAACCAAATATCAATATAGCATAGAAAAACCTTAGAATAAGTACTCAACGCCTTGAAAAAGAGAGAATTTCATATAATAATCCTCTTTGAGGGGGAAACCTCCTTATACACCACATAAATGTACAAGTACAAGATGATTCCAAATGAAAATGTCTCCTTGGTATATATAGGAGACTAGGAAGTACAATTACAACTAATGGACCCAAGCCGAGATAAATAAAATAACATTACTAATGTAATATTCCCCAATTAAGGGGTAATGTGCCACTATTTAGGGATTAACATGCCCCTCCCTTTCAGACAAGTGTTTTCCGCAACGATTGAGTAATTTTGGATGCTTCTGTATAAAAGACTCATCTTCCCAAGTGGAATCTTTAGCAGGAAGTTTCCTCCACTTAATGAGATACTCTGAAATGGATCTATTTCTCAATTAGAAAATTCTTGTGTCAGTGATGGCTTCAGGCTCCAATATGCTTTTTCCTTCCTCATCAAGTTCTGGTAATATATTTTGAACTGGCATATTGTCACCTATAACCTTCTTTAAGCATGAACCATGGAAACTGGGTGTACTCGTGAGGATGCATGAAACTCCAATTTATATGCCATAGTACCAATCTTTTGCAACACCTTATAAGGACCATAATACTTTGGTGATAATTTATGATCCTTCTCGGCTTTCTTGAGAGACATCTGTTTGTATGCTTGTAGTCTTAAAAACACCCAATCCCCTACTTCAAAACTTCTTTCACTACTATGTTGATCTGCTCGTTGTTTCATGCGATTATGTGCCATGGTCAGGTTGTCCTTTAAGATTTGGAGAACTTCTTGTTGATGTTCGATGTGATCTTCCACTGCTTGAACTTTAGATTTTTCTTGTAGAGAGGAAGTGATGGAAGGAGGGTGGTAGCCATAGAGTGACATAAATAGTGTCATTTTTTTGCAGTATGAAAGGAAGGGTTATACCACCATTCTGCTAAGGGTAACCATTTGAACCATTGTGTTTGTTTATCAGCGACAAAGAAACAAAGGTAGCCTTCCAAATTTCTTTTCACTATCTCATTTTTTCCATCAGATTGAGGATGATAGGATGAGCTATGAGCCAATTGAGTACCCAAACAAGAAAATAATTCTGTCCAAAAATGTCCAGTGAATATAGGATCTCTGTCACTTACAATAATCTTTGGGATTCCATGTAATTTTTGAACTGTCTCTATGAATGTGGTGGCAACTGTATTGGCTTTGAAGGGATGAGAGAGTGCACAAAAGTGTACGTAATTGGTCGGTCTATCAAAAATCACCATGATGACACTCTTTCCTTCAAACTTTGGTAACCCTGTGATGAAATCCATGGAAACCTCCTCCCAACGCTGACTTGGGATGGCTAATGGTTGTAAAAGACCTGAGGTCTTAATTGTTTCCACCTTATTTTTTTGGAAAACCAAACATTCTGCTATAAAACTTTGAACATCAGTTTTAAGGCCATCCCCAAAAAACTCCTTCTTGACCCTATGGTAGGTTTTCAAAAATCCTGAGTGCCCTACTACCAGAGAGGTGTGCAATTCCAATAGTACCTTTTGTTTGAGTTGGGAGTTCTTACATAAATATAATCGATCTTTGTACCATAGTGAATCATTTTTCCATGTAAATGTATCTAATGCACTGGAATCATGCTGCAACCTTTGAATGAGAGTCCACACATTTTTGTCATTCTTCCATTCATCCATCGCTTCTATTATCCAATCGAGTTGGATGATCGAGATAGCACAGAGAAAGGCCTCAACATCTCCTTCCTTTCTTGAGAGTGCATCTGCCACAACATTTTTCTTCCCTTTTTTATAGATGATTTCAAAATCATAACCCAATATCTTGGTCACCCATTTTTTTTGTTCTTCTGAAGATCGTCTTTGTTCCAAGAAGTATTTAAGACTATCATGATCTGTTTTGACCTTGAAGTGCCTACCTATTAGGTAAGGGCGCCATTTCTTCAATGCATGT
>SNQJ01S0151831.1:0-12391 GCA_010110895.2 Picea sitchensis
AATACCTAAACTTAATTTCACCCTATTATATCATATTAAACCCATTTATGAAACCCTTGCACTACTAATAAAGTAATTAAAATCAATATAAATCTAACCCTAGACTTTTTATTTATAACTCAAACACTAATAAATTCCCTTAAGACCCTAGACTTATATATAATATTTCAAAAAAACTAGAATTATCAAATATTATTAATTATCATCATTTTATTAATTCTAAATTGATTTTAGATTTTAAAAAATTTCGCCTTAGTTCTAAAAAAATGTGTTACAGATAGCCGACCTAATTATAATCTCAAATTGTCCCACATCCACTATTAATTGACCAATATCAACAAGCTTTGAAATTGACGATTAGTCCTGATGATGAATCTCGATTCAGATTTGAAACGTCGATGACCAAAATGAAACCAACTGTGGATTATCTGGTAAATAACTTTGAAACTACTCACCATAGAAATCTGAAAACAATAAGAAATAGGGTGGATTTTGATCCAGTAGTCATCTCAAAAATCTCAAAAATGTTTACAAAATTAAGGTGATGGCAGCTACAGAAAAATGAAATTTCTTACGATCATGTTAAATATAAAAATCATGTGTGGATGCCAACAATGGCAACGTACTAGGCGAACTAGTTATCTCTACATCACCAGAAAAATCGTGTTAGCATGAATCAGAAAGAATGAATTTTTAAGAAACAATTGACAGGAGGTCAACCATTCTGATCAAAGCTTAGAAAATAATGTAGTCTAGCATCAGATGTATTTCTGTCAAAAATGCAATTTGGTATCGGGTTTTTATTACGAGCGAAATAATGTTTAAGAAACCGACTCCATTACTATTGACAGGGAAACTACTGCCAGCAGGCATCCATAGCCTCAACGGGGATGTCAGTTAACCCACTCTAACACCTTTGTCCTATCCAAAATTCATTCATTCAATATAAAGAACATCTTTATTTTTTATCAATTCAAAAAATACATACCTGATAACTCGCTTAAACCCGACATTGCTTCGCTGCCAACAAGCCTATTTAGTACCCCGACGAAGTTACCTTGGCATCATGCATGCATTTACCCACTACCAATAGACTTGTTAAGTGTCTCGACGGGTTTACAGACAGTTCCCACACCTTGCAATGCTTTCAACTCTCTATAATTTGCTCAAAAACTTACAAAAACTATATGATATTCAAGAGAGCGAGGTGATGGTGAAAATCTCATATTTTGAAAACAAAACTTGATCTTTTACAACTTATTTTCTCATTTGACGACCTTCATCATGACCTAAACACTTAGATTTTTGTTAACAAACCATCTTGAGGACAAGAAGGTACACCTGAGTTGTTTTCCTTAAAACCAGGACAACGTTAAGAGTTTTATAAATGATAATCGTGTCTTCTCGTAATTTTAAAAAGAATCTAGGAACATTGTTTTGAACATAAATATAATTCTGTTGATCTGAGTTTTAGCATTTACAACACTGGTACTTTGAAGAGTCGTCACCTGTTGCTCATGGATACAAATTTTGATTTCCTTTCCATAAATGAAATGGGGACTCAGACATAATTATTTAGAAAACAAATCAAAATAATCAAGCAAAATGAAAAGAACCAAAATAAAAAAAGAAAAAGAAAATAAATCATAAATATTTACAAAAGGATAGAACATAAATCATCAGGTGCAATATTTCTTGAGAGCCTAAAAGAAAATAGAAAAATCCTCATTAATATGAGTGCAGTCGTACTTGTATCACCTTGGGTCAGGGTTGAATCGATTGTTCAAATTTTACTTATCTCCTTACTTTCCATTTAAAATTTTCATGGTAATACTGGTTTTTTTTTTTTTTTTTTAAGAAATACTCATCGAAAAGTAGAGAGAAAAAGATATAAAGTGGAATTCCCTGATAATATTCAGATTATGGTTATCTTGGTGTGCCCACTTGTGTTCTTTAACTGCATTATTACAAAGAGAAACATTGAGAAATTAAACTAAAGGAAACCTATTCCTAAACCTACTCTAACTACTAAACAAATCAAAATACTAAGTGAAGTCATGCTGCCAATGTAGCCATCAGAGTAACTCCAATCCTTCAATGGAAACAAAATAAAATGTTACTAACAAGAATAATAGCATATCAAAAAATGACAAATATATATCATACTTACCTTTATCATCATCAAAAAACAAAGCAAGCATGACCTTATCATTCCCTTGAACGTTCTTTTTGTATGAATCCTCCAACCATTCTGCAATTTTTTCATTATATGGGTCACAAAAATATGAAAAAATAAGATTGTGAAGCTTATGAGAGTTATGGGGACCTGACATAACCATCGGCCTAGACCGAAGTTCCCCATTCTCCTGGAAATTTTCCTTTCATTCCATATCTGAAGGATATAAAATGAGTGTATCAAAGTTACCTCCTTGATCTCTAAATAAAGTGAAGATAATATTACCATTCCCTGGAAACTTTTCGATATATTAACGCTCCAACCAATATGCAATCCTATCATAATACATGCAATTACTAACATGGGATTGTTTGAAATAATTCACATACGACAAATATTCCTGATGAGAATAAAGTATTAGACCATCAAGGAAAAAATATTGTAAAAAGGTCGGATCAAGATGGCAAGAACTTATCGTTATTCTCGATCGGAAAATAAGTGTCTCATTCTCTTGAAAATTTCTATTGAGATTAAATACTTCAATATTAACTATTTGAGGTGAACTAAATGGAACAACCAACATTTTTGAATAATCATCATTGTTAATAATATTTGGTCGATAATACTTTTCAACCTCAAATAATTGATCACGGAAAGACTTAGGTCCTTCTTTAAATACAAGTTGAGATGAATCAATGGAAGATGCAATTTGAGACTCTTTCAAATCATTTCTTGATTTACCCATGTGACGCAACCTCGCCTCTCAGCAGGCGGTCGCTCTACCAGGACCTTCTCTTTCTCTCGGCCCCGAAGAGTCCAAGCGCTTCCACTCCTCTCGGGAGTTCTACCCACAGTCTCCTCGGCGATCACCCCTTCACGTATCGGGAGATCGGAACTCGCGATATCGCGAGCCTCACATGTCAGCGAACTTTCGCGATCGCGTCACAGGGAGAAACAAAACCGAACCCCGACCGGTCAAAGTTCAGCCTCGGGGAATTCTACTCGGCAGTAGCGAACGCGATCTATCCAACCCTACGATGCCGGAACTCGATGTCCCACGAGAGCACTCCGCACGGACTCACTCGACTCGGGTCCCCACTGTTGCCCGCGTCGTAGCCGGGACTTGACCTGTGAGGTCGACTGGATCTCGCCGCTGGAAACTCTGAATGCGAAGCCGATATTCCAGTTAAGTGCCACTGTCCCCACCTTTCGGATCAGCGGTCAGACTAAATCAGGGAATCGCGCCCCAGCGTTCTAGCGTTAAATAGGACTATTACTTTTCGGTATTCCCGATTCGTAGATGGGCGATGGAAATAGTTCCCTCGGAGTGCACTGCGGCAAACCTCATCCTCCAGCGATCAGCGGTACCACAAGAGTTGGGACTCTCGCCCGATCAACTCCGATTCGTCGATTCTCTTCCTCTATGAAGTGGTCTCTACTCCACCACCTTCGTCCGTCGCCCACTACCGGTGCGATTTCTCAATGAACAAGGAGATATCCCTTACTGGCGGCTTCGTCCTCTGATTCCTTGAGAGAACCTTCATGCACTCGCTCGCCCTTCCACCTTCAACCGCTCTCTAAGTGTCGAAGTTCTCACAGACTCACAATGCCTCGCTTTACCAGCGATTCAACTCTCCTTCTCCGGACTTTCTTGGGGCTTCGAACTTGACACGCACTCTGCGGCTTTCGAACCTCAAACCACCACGGACAACGGAGAACAAGATTCAAGCTGCTTAGCCTCCTGGCACTCTATGGAGGTATTCAGCTGCCGATCGCGGGGAATCTCCACAGCCTGAAGCGGAGAAACAATTGACTCATTCTCTCAAGTTCTGGCTTTGATATCACATATGCAGCATATAACGGATAAGCATAAAATGAAGCAAACATACACCAAACTGTATCAACAACACGCAGAGCTCAAACGCGTCCATGGAATTGAATCCGGGGCTCTTCCTATATATTCAATAGCGTACATGGAGGTTCTTCACAAATCTACGCTGCTCGCTTTGCTCTGTATGAATGAATGAGAAAATCTGATACAATGTACAAGGGAGGGTGCCTATAATCCATTTTCCCTCTCGAAAGTGATAATCATGCAATCTCGATTTAATTCTATCTAGCGGCATTTATAGTAGTAAATGCCTTCTATCTACTAATGACAAGATAGCTTGCTTCGGCTGAATGCCTTCATCCAACGGCGGTAACAATCTCAAAGCATTTTCAAGCGTAGCGTCTTTGACGCTGTCGGTTGTATGTTCTTTTCTCGTCTTGTGGCCAGCAGTGGCGATGTAGATGCTCTGCATCCGCTCCCTGAAACTCAAAAGATTTCATGGGCTCTGGTCCATGAGCTGCGGTGCGTTTCAAAATTCTGTACGTCTCCTAGGTGGCATCCTCCACTGGGTGATTTTTTTTCCATTTCACCAGGTACTCAAGATGTTGTTTCCTCCTGGTCTTCTTGCTCCCTCTTTTATCTAGTATGCACTCCATCCTTGGTTTTTGTGCAACTGGTAATTTTTTTTGCCACTGGATCACTGGTCCTTTGGTTCCAGTTTCTTCTTCTCCATTTTTGTATGGGTATAAGTCTGTGATATTGAATATCGGATATATTCCTATATCATCTGGTAACTTGATCTCATAGGTGTTTGTATCAAAATTCCTCAAGATATTATATGGCCCTATCTTCTTCATTTTGAGCTTGTTATCGTCCGTGGGAACCTTTCTTTTCTCAATTAATTACTTGAACCAAAGTCTCCAAGCATGGCCCAGGTTGTCTCTTGGATGATGCGACTGTATGCTAGTTCAACCTCACCGGCGCTGCTTCAGTGAAGTTCCTGCATTGCCAGCAAATTTAATAGCCGACCCTCATGTTGCTAATTCTCGACTGATTCTGGCTCCTGAGCTCGAACCTCCTCTCATTTGTGTCCATGCAGAAATTGAAATGAGCTCTTATACATTTTCAGATTCAAGATGGTTGTATAAGCTTCTGGTAGGATCTGTTCCCAACTGGTGTGATGCTCCACTACTAAGCTCCTCAACAGATCTCTAAGCTCACGGTGACCACCTCACATTGCCCGTAAATGCGGATGGTATGTTGGTGAATGCCAATTCGGTCGGCTTCTTCCATAAAGCGTCCTCCAAAAATGAATTATGAATTTGGTATCCCTGTCCAGGACTATGCTTCTCGGCAATCCATTACGATCTTACGATCTCTTTGAAAAATAAGTTGGTGATGTGGGTGGCATCGCTGGTCTTATGACACGGAATAAAATGTTCCATCTTTGAGAACATGTCAACCACTACATATATGGAATCACTCCGGCGAGTTCACCGGTAATCAGGGAACAAAATCCATCGCGATGGCCTCTCATGGCCTTTCTGGTATGGGTAGTGGTTGATAGAGCCCTGTGTTCTACTTCCGACCCTTTGCATGTTGACAAGTGCACGTCAACAAACCTCTTTACATCCCGGTGGCATGCACGGCCAAGAAGCATGACTCGCTCAACGGCGAAGTTTTGTCATGAAATGACGTAAACCCTTTATTGTCTCCTTCACCAAATTCTCATAGAGAAATCTGGAATGAATTGGTTACCATAAATAACAATCATCACGAGATGGGTAGTCATCCTGGAACTCAGATCCGAGAGCCCCAGGTTCTCGGTACATGGTATCTTCCGCCTTAGAAATAAAGTATACGCATACATGTCCTTCAAATTTTCACCGAGCAAGGTTTGACTTTGAATTCTGACAATAAGCATTTCATCTCCAAGGCGTCGACCACCTTTTTCGCCAGTCCCGTGCTTTATCCGCGAGCGTGAAGTTTTGCATATCTCTACCACCCACTTTCGCGTGCTTGGTTGACTATCCTGTAGCGACTCCCGCAATTGCAATCGCGTGATTATCGGTTGTACAAAATATGAATTCCTTGGGTATCAAATAATCGCCTCCCTTTTCAATGCCTAGATGATGGCATAGAACTCTTTAATCGTAATGTGGGTACTTCAATTTACGCATCATCCGACTACCATTTGTGTATGCTATGAACTGTTCTCTGACTCAACACTCCTCGACGGCCTTTTAGCGTCATTTCATGGAAGGTTTTAAAGTCGTGATTGCAGGAATTGGCTGCTCGGTGATCTTTAAACTTCAACGATTGAGCTTCTCCATTATAATTTTGTGCGAAAGAATTTTATCGCAGAAACTTCCTCTGGAAATTATCCATCAGCCAGCGGCTAATTCCACTAAAGTTAGAATGAACTTCTGGTAGAAACTTTCTAGTCCATGGAAACTCCTCACGTCGAAAATATTTCTGGGTGATGGCCGCTTCCTGATTACTTCAACCTTCTCGGATCCATCTTCAATTCATTTTATTGAGATAACAAAGGCTTAAGTAAATGAGTTAAATGCGCATGAATGAACATTTTTTAAATTTATCGACAGCTTTCTTGGCTGCGGTCTCCTCATCAACGTGGCTAAATGCCTCAAAGTGTTCTTCTGGTTTTGCAAAGTCGATATCATCCGGGTACACCGACAAACTTACCAATGGAATTCCTTCAGACTTCATTCGGTAGCCGCATAAAATTACTGGCGTTTCATCGGCCAAGCGGCATAACCGATACATTCATACAAACCCTCGTTTTGTTTTTGCCCGGATATTGTTTTCGATCGTCTCCCTCTCATTGGATCGATGATGTATCGCTCTTGAGAGTCGATCTTGGTAAAGAAATTTGCCCCACTTTCGAACAATGGAAACCGATACGATGGTGATCTTGTTTATGGCTCTAAGTCGTACATTCTCGGTATCCATCCTTCCTTGGGCTTATCTGGATTAGACATTACCGCGGACTAAGGCCCTCCCTCACTAGTCCTTTATCTGCCGGATCCTGAACCCGTCTTTTGACTTCCTCGTTCTCTTGAGGTGTCAACGTATCTTTGCCTTGTTACGACAAACTGGCTCCTGGTATGAGTCAATATGATGACTCACACTCATAATCAGTGCAATGAACGAGGTAGTTCGTCAACTAATATGTCAGCGAACTCTCGGCTGATTCTTTGAATCTCCTCGGTGTCGTCCTTCGTGCTTTGTCAGGGCTTAACCCTCCGGTTTCGACAACAAAGGCTAATGGATCTTCATTCTTCTCGGCTCTGCTGTGAAGTTCCTTCCACTCACATGAAATGTCGTGCTGCTAATCTCGGGTTTTACTTCCTTATCTTTTAATGTGGCGGTTTATGGGTTCTCCCATTCTTTTTTAAAGTATATGTGTTCATCCTCCATCATGAACAACGGTACCTATCACTCTTTAACCATGAATTACCGGTGTGTGGCATGCAATCCATGGAATGACATCACACAAGATCTCGTCATGATAATTCAATTTTAAATTTTACTAATTGTTTAGTGACGCCGCGTTGTCCTTCATGCAACCCGCGAGACCTTATATAGTTTCGGGTGCTTAGTTATGTCGTGAAACCGACTTCCATAATATCTGGTACCGCGATATTATCAGTGCCAGTATCGATGATGACTTGCATTCTACGTCGCCAAATTTGTGCGAAATTTACGAACGATCTGCTTCAACGCTTGGTGTCCACCTCTTTCGGGTGTCAAAAGAATTTTATGCGTAGCGGCGACCTCCGTTGTCCAGCATCTTCGCCATCCACGTCACGCCTCTGGGCCTCAGCGACGTGAGCTTTCCTCCGTCCATTTTCCTCTGCAGACAATCCACGGCTTTATGGTCGTCCGCCACCACGTGGAAACATGTGATAATTCCTCCCTCGGCCTCTTCCTCTACCGCCGATCACGAGGAAAGAAATATTTACATCAATATATAATCTCCTTGTAGCGTCTGTTTGTTGTCTCCCTCGGCTCAAATTTTCTTTGCCCTCTGTTGTGAGGAGTTCCACCCTCTCGACTTTTCCACCGAATGCGGTCAATCTTCCTTGGGCTTCTGCGTTTGCTCCTGAACAACAACTTTGCCTCTAGGTAAATACGCCGCCCTCATTTTACGACCTTGCTTCGCGGCTTTCGGCTTTTCGCCGACTTCGAGCCATCGATACGCGTACTCGGCGGTCGTGCCGTCGGCATGCTCCATCACGAATATATCATACACGAGGCATTTTAGGTATGCAGCCTTTACCCGATCATCCTCTCCGGGTGACCGGTATTTCGCGATTTAGCCTATAAAGAGATTCTCCGGGTTGTACTCCTTCCGCAGAGCATCAACTACGTCTGCGGAGTTACGCATTAGCACGAACGAGTGATTTAGTGTCTCGAGATGAACTTAGCCTTCATCTTGACTACCATCCTATCCCATATTTTAATATTCTTCTTACTGTTACTTCTACATTCGTCTTGCAGTTCATCCCACCAAAACACTGCATGCTCTCTTAGCCTGGTGACAACTTATTTCACTCTTTTCTCTTCATCAACATATTCATAATCAAAATAAGTATCAAGAGATCTAATCCAATCCAACAACTCTTCAGCATTTAGACTCCCCTCATGAGTCGGGATGTCCATCTTCGTCTTGACTCATCGAAATGGCTTTTATCAACCTTTAGGTTTGCGAGCATCTTCTGAACTCCCCTTCATCATGTCCGACTTCCTCCTCAAATCTCGGGATCGCTGAACTCCTCGGCGTCATCTCCACGCCTTTGGGTAGTCTCAATATCCTCGAGTCTCGCCCTGAAATCACCGAATGCGGCGTTCCATCTGACGTACGCAATGGATTTCCGCATGCCGCCCCTTCTGCAGGCATCACGTCTTCCCCGTCGGTGATTGCCTCTCTCTTGCAGGCGACATTATCAATACTACGTTCTCCTACTACGAACAAGAGAACCCGCGGTATACCGGCTCGATACCATGGCCTTAACCATACTCTCGGCCGGTGATGCGGCTCTACCGGGACCTTCTCTTTCTCGTACAGAAGAGTCCAAGCTCTTCCACTCCTCTCAGCAGGTCTACCCACAGTCTTCTCGACGATCACCACTTCTGGTATCGGAGTCCGAATTTCCTTGATGCTCAGCGAGCCTCGCGATCTTTGTCCACGGGAAGAACTAAAGAGCCGAACCCAGATGGTCAAAGGTCAACCTCCGATTCCTACTGGCGGCGAACTTAGCAATCTATCAACCCTCGATGCCGGAACTCAGGTATTGAGCACTCCACACGGACTCCTCGACTCCGGGTCCCCGTCCGTCAGCGGAAGGACTTCCGCATTCAGCAGATTCCGCGACTTCAAGTCTTCTGCCACTGGAAACTCCGAATGTCAAAACTCCGATATTCCGGATTCGTTCCACCTGTCCACACTCGGATCGAAGGTCCCAACTAAATCGGGGTCGCCAGCGATTCTAGCGTGCGTAGGACTATTACTTTCGGCCCGATACGATTAAGCCGGAGTAGGCGATGGAAATGGATTTCCTCCGCATGCACTGCTGACCCAAACCTCTCGCTGGCTCCTCCGCGATCAGCGGTACCTAGAGTTCGGGGACTCTCCTTGATCAACTCGATGGTCAATTCTCTTCCTCTATGAAGAGGTCTCTACTCCACCGCCTTCGTCGTATTGCGTCTAAATTCGATTTCTCCAATGAACCAAAGGGCTATCCCCTCTGAGCTTCGTCCTCTGATTCATTCAGAGAACCTTCATGCACTCGCTCACCCTTCCACCTTCAACCACTCTCTAAGTGTCGAAGTTCTCATGGGCTCTGTGCACTCAACACCAGCGGATTCAGCTCTCCTTTCTCTGAGGACTTACTCTTGGACTTCGAACTTCGACACACTCTGCGGCTGAACACCTCAAACCCACCGGACAGCGAACAAAGGTTCAAGCTGCCCAGCCTCCTCGGCCTTACTCTGTCGAGAATTCAAGCGCACTTTCGATCTGCGAGGAATCTGGCTAAGCGGAGAAACAGGTAAACTCGATTCTCAAGTTCCTAACATGATATGCAATCACATAGCGGCATATAGCAGGATAAAGCATAAAATGAAGCAAACATGCACAAGCACAATATCAACAACACAGAGCTCATAGCGTCCATGGAATTGAATCAGGCTCTTCCTATATATTAATAGCGTACATGGAGGGTTCTTCACAAATCTCTACTTTGCTCTCTTGCTCTGTATGAATGAATGATAATCGATACAATGTACAAGGAGGGTCTATTATTACATTTTTCCCTCTTTCGAAGAGGTAGAAATGTCTAATCTGATTAATTCCTATCTACTTGACATTATATTATTCTGTTTTCCCTCTCGAAAGTAGAAATGTCTAATCTACAGTTAATTCCTATCTAACAGCATTAATTCAAATAAATGCCTTCCTATTTACTAATACAATATAACTACGCTCGGCTTTGAATGCCTTCATCCAAACGACGGCGCAACAATCTCCAAAGCATTTCAAACTGTGCGTGCTGGCACTGTCCAGCTGTATGTTCTTTCTCCGTGCGCGCTGGCCCGCTTGGTGACGTGTAGATGCTCCTGCATCACCATGTATAATTGATGAGAATTAAAATTAGTGTGTCCATGGGCAGAATTATTTTCCTCTTTATCTTCTATTCGGTAATCTCTATTTATTTGTACCTGATTATATAATGTTGAATTTGTTGGATTACTGAGAGGGGGGTTGAATCAGTAATAGCATAATTATAATCATTTGTCTTCAAATGTTATATCAATGTAGAATTATTATCCAATAATGAGCAATACGAAATAAAAAATCACACACATACACAGTACACCAGTGTTTTACGTGGAAACCCAAATAGAGAGAAAACCACAGAATGTTTTTTATTATATGTCTTGAAGAATTACATTCATTGGAAGAACCAACTTCCTTTGTTTTCCAACTGCAACTGGAAGGAGGCTCCAACCCCCTAGTTTCTCATGATACAACCTAAGGGAAGCTCCAACTCCCCAATTCTCTCGCTACAACTAGAAGGAGGCTACAACCCCCTATGTTCTCCGGCTACAACCAGAAGGTGGCTACAACCACCTGTAATTTCCCCATCCAATCTCCCTAAAGTAGAAGTAGAATGATGGAACCACTTTCACAATATCACTGTGAGATATACTATTGTAAACCTGTACCAATAAATTTGAACCATGCATCAACCATGCATCAACCTGTACCTCAACCTGTAATCAACCTGTAATCAACCTGTAACATAAACAAATGCATCAACCATGCACCAACCTATACCAAACAACATGTAATCAACCTATACCATAAACAAGTACATCTAACCATGTACCACATATGTACCAATCATGTGTCAACTACCCATAAACTATGACTCGTCAATATGTACCAACATCATCAACTATGCACCTCATGTATGTGTCAACTCATCAACTACTTGTCTCAACCATGTACTCAACATGTACCTCAACGAAAATCCCTCATCAATTTCATCATCTAAATCGGATTTGTATCTTTGTAATAGACCTGATGTATATGATCACATTCCTGCAAACCTTCCTTGACTTTAACAACAAGAGACTAGCATTTTATCAAACTTTTCTTTAGTCTCACATGCCTAGTTTTGGATTAGTCAACAACCCTAACTTGAAGTAATCATAACTTTGTACCTGTAATGTATAAATATATAAAATTTATACACAATGTTATTTGGTGTGTTTTATGAAATTCCTCGAGGTGTCACTACTTGGAACCTCTCAGAAAAGGAGTTATAGAAAAAATGGCATACCTTGTGGAATTCTAGCTTATTCTAGAGAGCAACCTTGTAGAGCGTTCCCCACATGGAATATTTGTTGAATTGATATGAAACTATTACACCACATACTAAATAATTTACCCTAACCAACACATTTATTTTCATAGAATTTGTATTTTTTATGAAGAAGTTATGACGTTTTTACCCGAAACACTTGTTTTTGACTAGTTTTAGGACTAGCCACAAACCCTATTTTCCACGGAGTGTAACTGAAAAAATACAAGACCCACAAGATGAATTTTTTACCACAGATACTTGGATATGTTTTCTCAATGGAATAGAAATTTTATGGTCTGAATCAATATAGAAAAAAGTTATAGCGAAAATGGTGAGATGACCTGTAAATAAGATACCTTAGAAAGCACCATCAAAAGAATTTATCCTTCCTTGCATTTCGACCTTATTTTCTTCACCTTCCCTCAGAAGTTAGGCTTAGATATCCTTGGATATCTCAGACACCTATAGATATTAAATATGCTCAAGTGT
>SNQJ01S0151832.1:9198-25782 GCA_010110895.2 Picea sitchensis
TTATTTATACTCTCCAAGTAGCTTCCTTAAAAACATCTTCTAGGTCACTTTGTCCACTTTCCTTATTTTATGGTTAACCCACTTCTAATTTCTCCATTAAATTTATTATTTAAATAATTTATTTTGTATTCACTTTGAATTATTTTACACTCATCACTTCACTTTATTATTTACCTTCTAAAATCTCTTAAACCACTTTGACTACTTTGACCTTTCGGGGCTTCTAGATGACATAAGAGAGTCCTCCAACTTCGTAAGGCCATAACTCTCAAACTGTGAGGATTTATGTGGCATTCCACGCACCACCAGAAATGGAATGACATGTACTATCCATATAGAATAGTATTACCTTCAAATATAGAAAAAATCATACTGTTATCCATCAAATAAACTTGGGTCCATTACCCAAACCTGGGTTCTCCAACTTCACATGGTCATAACTCTCTAACCGTGAGGAGTTATGTGACGTTCCACATACCACCGAAAATGGCATGAAAAAAAACTATCCATATAGGATAGTTTCCCTGAAAAATTTATTGTCCTTCATATCATTATTCCATAATTAAACATGGGTTCTCTTACTCCACAAAGCGTCTTCCCGTGAGGGCTTTCACCATAAGGGGACCACTTTGGATTTCATCCATATTTACTTCTTATCAACCATGACAAGACAATAATGAGTCATATTTACATAAAAAAATATTGGGTCCATTACCCAAACCTTTGTGTTGTAGGGCTTTCTTCAAGGGTTGACATCAATGATAGCCAAGCAATCAACAGTCGGGGTTTTCTTGGTGCGTTGTTAAGCATTGAACCCTAGGTCTGCTCCTGTCCCAAAAAATGGTTCCTTTGTCAGGACCTGAAACTATGATTGTTGGGAACTGAAGTAAAGAAAATAGAAGCTTTGTGCGTAGATCTATTGTTGTAGTGCGCAGTACTTTACTGACTTGTGAAGCTTTGTGCTAAGAAAGAAATCTGATATGAAGAAAATAGGTAAGATCCGAAAAGAGGTAAGCTTTGTGCTTTGATAAGAGAAAGATAAGTGAATATTTTTGTTTCAAAAGCATGAATTTAAGTATGTTTAATAGATTATGTCCTAGTCTGAAGAATAGGGCACGGTTGGAAGAAAGAGTTGATCTGAGTAAATTTAATAGAAATGAAGAAAGATATGTTATTCCTATGCATAGAAAAAAAAATTGGACTAATAAATGGATGCAGGATCCTAGGAAAAAAATTTGCAAATTGCAGGTCCAGCATTGTGATCCTAGTGTGCAGTACATAAGAGGTTGTGAAAAATTTAAAAGAAAAAGAGGATTAACTTTGTGTTATAACTACATAAGACCAGGACATCTTGCTAAGGAATTTTCTGGTGCAGTTCCTATTTGTCTTTGTTGTAAGATTGTTGGTCATGAGGTTGAGGATTGTCCAAGGCTGATTGCTAAAGTCAAAAGGATGAACGTAAGACAATAAAACTATGAAGAAAGTCAAGAGACTAAGGGCATGTTAGGAAGTCATAAAGAGAAAGAAGCAGAGGAAGTTCATACTACATTAGTACAGTTGAAAGAAATGATGGATGTTCATAAAGATGTCAGTTTACCAAAGACCCTGAAAGAAAAACAATGCATAAGTGCAAGAATAGAAGACTTCAACATAGATTGTGTCTTGGATGAGTAAACACATGTGAATATTATGACAGAAGAAACTTGGAAAATTTTGGGAAAGCCTACTATGGTACCTTCATTGGGAAGGATAGGCTTATTTAAAGGAAAGATGATAACTTTATGTGGAAGAGTTACTAATATACCTATTATTGTTCATGGAACATCGATTGAAGAAGAATTTGAAGTCATTAAGTTCATTCGGGACAACCCCCCTTTCCCACTTTTATTAGGTAAGCCTTGGATTGAGAAGGATCAAACCAGAAGGAAAGCAGAGGAAGAAGCTACAGAAAAGAAAAAGCAAGAACTAAGGGATTTCATATCCAAAAAAATAGATCGATTAATAGAAGAACGAGAGGAAAAGTTGAAGCAACAGAACAAAGTAACAACGCAGGAGGGACAAAAAGAAAGAGAATTAGCTATCAAGGTTGAAAGAATGCAAGAAGGCTTGAAGAACCTATCTATGAAAGAAAGAAGAATACCCACCCAGAAAGTATTAAGAGAAGGGATATTAACTTCAGACTCTGTGAAGGCACCTCAACAGTGCGAAGCCACTACACTAAAGGAAGATAAGAATAAGAATGGAAAGAGGATTCCAGAAACTGTTAGAGAGACTCAGATAACAAGGAAGAAGGCAAGGAAGATCAATAAAAAGAAAGCTAAGTTGGAAAAGCTATAAGAAGCTACAGAGAATAGATGGAAGACTTCGTAGACTAGAACCTTGCAAGAGGCAAGTTTGCAGGATTTGAACCTTCTGGAACAACAAAACCGCACAGAATGGGACTTCACCCTGGCGAAGTTATATGACCATTGGAGGAACCCCAACCATTAGAACGACACTCTAGAACAACTAGAAAACACATTTATGGGCTGATGGACCGCTTTTGGGACGTTGAGACCACACCATAATGGATAGATTCACATTGATGGAAGCATTCTTTCCCGTTGTAAGAATCTGTTACGGTGCCCCTCTTATTTACCTCATTGGTCGTTGCACCAGGACCACTTTTTTCCACCCGTGATTAACCGAGCTAACAGATAATTGTCTAAGTGTCGAGCTATGTTATCTGAAGCTAGACCTCACCGTTCGTTGTCTACCCCGCCTGTCCGTTCGCTTACCTTGACCCGTCTATTTAAAAGTTTGAATGTTGGGAGAACCGAGTGCATTAGAGAAGTTTGTCGAAGAATTCCTCAAGAAGCTAATGGCTGACAAACCGTTATCAAAAGGTGTCCAAGCGTCGTCGACTAGGGGACTGCAGGATTCCCCTTCAACTAGACGTCGTTCTGGCCATGTTAAACCCGTGACTGAGCAACGAAGTAAGAATCGCGATGATCTGGCTAATGTGAATCAGATCACGTCGATCCTACCAGAGTATATTCCACCTTTGACTGGCGTCATTAACCACGACAACATCCCACAAGATTATGAGTACACCTTGATCACCACGTACATTCCAAAAGGAATATGCGTAGTTGGGAGTCCGTTAGGATAGATACCACTACTGAAGAACAACGATTTCAATCTAGGTGAAAAAAAGAACTATGCTATGCTAGCACCCCACTGCTACTTGACGAAGTCAACCGGGAAGAAGCCTCGCATTGTCTCACAGCCATGGATTAAGGGATTGGTGCAGTCCACTGTGCTGAGTGTGATGAAGATTCCCCATTTTGGTCGTCACCATGAGGTTAACGCTTGTGTTAAACTCCTCTTGTCATGATATCATGGAAAATACTTGTGGCTTGACCAGAGGATTACTATGGATCCGACGTTGATCCACCATATTATAGGCTTAAGCATGAAGGGACCTCACCCTCAACATGTTTATCCAGGGAAGGCCTTAGATCGCTCCCTGGCACAGCACATCAAGGAGGCTTACAACGAAGTCTAAAAATGAAATCGAGGTTACAAGGTAGCCTCTATACAGGATGGCACAGTGCGCCTTGCTTGCCAACTCATAGTTGGCAAGCTTGTAAGGAAGAACTGCCCCACACAGGTCATCGGGTTCGTGGTGGACCTCATAGGAAAATGTGTGGAGGGCATGCAAATGAGTTGGGCGAGCTACCTCGTCAATGAACTCGAGAAAGATTGTCGTGAAGCCCAGGATTTGGGATACGAATTCCACTATAGTTGGTTGATCATTTTGACCGCATTTGTCGCTTGGAAAATGCCTGAAGGAGCCACCTTTCCAGAGATTGAACCATCAAAGTCATTGGCCACTATGTTTTCCACCTTATGGTACACCAACAAAATGATGAAGCAGTTGCAGTCCAACGTTGTATTTCATGCATACTATCAGCAACTGAAGGTTTCCATTGAATCATTCCCGTGCATGACATCATGCACCCTACACCAATACCGACCAACAACAAAGTTCCACGCAAATCTGCATTTCATCTATATCATTGCGTGCAAAGATGAGAACAAGGAAGAGTTACAGTCATATTACAAAATGACAGATGAAGACATGGAGCATATCACAAAGGAGTGGTTGGAGGAGTTTCTTGCACCTATCATTGATGTAGAACTCTCTAACACCGACACCATAGGAAGCCCCCTAGTCACCCAGGTCGAGCATGTCGAACAATCTAATGGGACGAAGAAGAAGAAAATGAAAGAGAAAGTCCAGGATATAGAGAGCGATGAGGAGGATGATGCTTTTGAAGATAACGGGTCTGGCTCACTCAGAGGAGGAGGAGGAGACGAAGCAGATGGACAAGGAGGAGGGGATGAAAGAGAAAATAAAGGAGAAGGAAAAGCTACACCACCTCAATATCCCCCTACTAAAACAGTAACACCGCAGAAGAGGAAGGTTTCTCCAAAGAAATCTTCAACAAGAAAGAAGACGCACACTAGTAAGCCCCAGTTGGAGGCCATAGTCACGGATGACGATATCAATCTAGTCCGCAGAGCTACGGAGGACACTTCTGAGGATATCTTGCAGAGATATGGAGAGAAGCAAGAAGAGCTATATGGAAGGGTCGAGAAGGAATTGAAGGAAGTACAACAAGATATTCGGTTGATCTGCTTAGTACCCATTGCACCTTCATCATCACTGATTACAGAATTGGGGGATGAACCAGCGCAATTGAGAAGACTTGCGGATACGACAGAAGCTCGATTTCAGAGAATCCAGGAAGATAAGGAGAAGGTTACAGAAGCCTTGAAACAAGAGAAAGATGAATCATGTTGGCCCTTGACCAGGTTTTGAGGATACTTGGTCATGATTGACCTATTTTTGGGACTTCGACAAGATGTCGAAGGCACAACTCAAGACGAAGCAGAGATCATGGGATCTCAGCCCCTTCCTTTAGGGCTTTTTGGGTTTTGGGATTATGTAATGGGTATGGGAATGTCGTCCCATGGGTTTAACCATGCTTAGGCCCACTTTTGTAATATATAAATAGAAAACTAGGTGATGTAAGTAGTAGAGTGTGTTCGATCTATGTGATCTAAGGATCGTATGTGCTCTGTGCATGCTGCGTGAGACTTGCAAGGCTAAGTGCAAGAGACTGTAAGAGATTGATAAGAGGTGTTGTGTTGTAACCTAACTCGGGGAAGGAGGATCTAGCGAAGTGCACAGATCTCCTGTCCTATGCAGACTTGAGGCTCTGTGCATGTAACTGATTGACAGAAGATAATAGAAGAAGAAGAAGAGTTGGTGGACGTAGCTCTAGGGTGGGGGTGAACCACGTATATGTTGTGTTTCTCTGCTCTGTGTGATGTATTGATGTGTTTATGTGTGATTTTCTTAGTTCTAGATACAAATGAATGTTAGATAGATTTGATGTTGCTATGTGCCTAATAATGTGAATGAATGCTAGATCTGACCTATGTGAGTATACTTAGTGCTTGAATCTGCTAGATCTTATATGCTAAGTGCTATTAGATGTTGGATCTGGTTGAATACTGCAATGTTCTGTAATTAGGGTTTGTCTGCGATGTTACTGAGAACTGGATATTTATGAATGTTAACTGCTAAGTGCTTTGTTAAGTATTAGAATCACATATTTGTGTCCCAGCTAAGGTTGCAGACATCTGAGTCCTGCAACCACCCCTACCTCTACCTTAGGTGAGACTTCATCTGCTTCGCAGGTGTTGCCGAAAGGGCCGGTAATTAGGGTTTTGTTGATGCGTTGTTGTAGCATTGAACCCTGGGTCTGCCCCTGTGCCAACAAATGGTTCCATTGTCGGGACCTGAAACTGTGATTGTTGGGAACCGAGAAAGAAGAAGCTTTGTGCGAAGATATGAACTGAAATTGTGAAAGCTTTGTGCCAAGAAGAAGGTTCAGATCTGAAGAAAAGAGGTGAGATATGAAAGCTTTGTGCTCTGAGAAAGGCAAAAGTGAGAATTTTTTACTAAAAATGTAAGATCTGAAAGCTTTGTGCTATGATAAAGGTGAAAGTGAGACTAAAGAGGTAAGATCTGTAAACTTTGTTCTTTGTTGAAAGTAAGATAAGTGGAAATTTTTGTTTCTAAGTATGGATCTAGGTATATTTGATAGATTTTGTCCTAGATTGAAAACTAGGGCACTGATAGATGAAAGAAGATTTGATACAAGTAGATATGATAAGAATAGTGAAAAATATGTTATACGTATGCATAGAGAGAATGTTTGGACTGATAGATGGATGCAAGATCCTAGAAAGAATTTTTTGCAGTTTAGCTAGTATGATCCTAGTGCGCAGTACAGGAAAGGTTGGGGATCATTTAAAAAGAGAGGATTAACCCTGTGTTATAGTTGCAGAAGACCAAGACATCTGGCTAAGGAATGTCCGGGTGGAAGACCTAGATGTCTTTGTTGTAAAGCTATGGACCATGAAGTATTGGATTTCCCTAGAATGATTGCTAAGCTTGAAAGAATAAATATGAAACAAGAAAACCCTAAGGCAGGTCCAACAACTAAGATTATGGTAGAACCCCAGAAAGAATCAGAGAAAGTATTTCTACAAATGAAAGAAACCCTGAATGACCACCAACATGTCAGCTTATCAAATATCTTTAAAGAAAAAGAATGCATAGAAGCAAGAATAGGAGACTTCGACATTGACTATGTTCTGGATGAAGAAACACAGGTGAATATTATGACAGAAAGAACTTGGGAAACTTTAGGAAAACCTGCTATAATTCATTCATTGGGAGGAATAGGACTATTCAGAGGAAAGATGATAAACCTATGTGGAAAGCTCACCCAAATATCTATGAGTGCCAATGGAACTTCGACAGAAGAAGAATTTGAAGTTGTTAAATTTATTGAGGACAACGCTCCATTTGCTATGTTGCTCGGAAAACCTTGGATTGAAAGAGATCAAGCCAGAAGGAAAGAAGAAAAAGTCTTAGAGCATAAGAAGCAAGAGTTAAAAGATTTCATGGCTAGGAGGAACACACACTTGATTAAAGAATAGGAGAACAAACCGAAGCTATTTAAAACCAGAGACTTAGATGTCAAAGCTGCAAGAACACAAGAAAACTTGCAGAAGATTGTAGTACCTATTCTAGATATAGATGAAGTATTACCCCTGATTTCTAGGAAAGAATCTCAACAACGCAAAGTTACTATGCCAAAAGAAGATAAGAATCAGAATGGAAAAATGAATATTGAGATGAAGTTCACTGGAAAGAAGGCTAGAAAACTAAGTAAGAAGAAATCTAAGATCGAAAAGTTACAGAAGGTTCCAGAGGGAACTTCGCAGAAGGAAAATTTGCAAAATTGGAACTTCGTCAGGATATCAGAACAATGTCACATGGCACTTCGCCATGGCGAAGAAATATAGTCGTTGGGAACAGTATAACCGTTAGACCGACACCTCGAACGGGTAGAAAGGCATTTATATCCAGGAAGCTCACCATTAGACCATTGGGACCGCACCATAACAGACAGAACTGAGTTAATGAAGGATTCTTACGCGTTGCAAGAGATCTGTTGCCAAGTATCTATTTATCCCATCGCACCATGCACTGAGAACATTTTTGGTAACCGTGAATCTGAGCCCGCAGATTAGTTGATTTCACACAGTGATCATCGCATTATTTCCATCTATCCCATTGCATTGAGAAATTACTCTTCGAACCCGAGATATTCAGCCACGAGCATGTATGTCAGACAAGTTCAGCGCTACAGAGAAAATTGTCGAAGAAGTTCTCATCGACCTCATGACTAAAAGATTAATGTCGATGTCTGCAGGTATACAAGCATCATCGACAAGAGGAGTGCAAGCCTCTCCGTCGACTGCTCGCGGATCCGGGCCATCCCGACCAACAACAAAGAAGAGAACCAAGCACAGAGACAACCTAGCCAATGTGAAGCTGATCTCGTCCATATTGTCGGACTACATCCTGCCTCTGGCTGGCGCGGTGAGTGGTGATAGTGTGCCAAGAGATTTTGAGTACACCATGGTTACTACATACCTCCCAAAGGGGATACACGTAGTAAGAGTACATCAAGACAAGATCACAATGTTCAAGTTTAGTGACTTCAATCTCAGAGATCGCAAGAACCATAATATGATTGCCCCATACAAATACTTGACCAGGAAAAAGGGGAAGAACTTGAAGATCATCCCCCAACCATGGACGATGAACCTTGCGCAATCCACCCTGCTAAATGTCATGAAAATCCCACATTTTGGAAGGCACCAGGAAGTGAACGCCTGTGTCAAGCTTCTACTATCATGTTACCATGGCAGCTACTTATGGCTAGACCGTCGTATCATAGTTGATTCGATGTTGATCCATAGGATCATAGGATTGATTATGCAAGGACCTGATCCGCGGGACTTCTATCCAGGAAAAGTCACAGATCGTGCACTAGCACAGAAGATCAAGAATACATACGACGATGTTGAGAACGGGATGTAAGGCTACAAGGTAGCTTCCATCTAGAATGGCGCAGTGCACCTAGCATGCCAACTCATTGCAAGAAATCTAGTAAGGAAGAACAGACCTACGCAGGTCACAGGCTTTGTCGTTGACCTCATAGGCAAATGCGTGGAAGGTCTACAAATGAAATGGGTGAAGTACCTAGTCAATCAATTGGAACTAGACTGCCATGAAGCACAAGATCAAGGATACGAGTTCCACTTTAGCTGGCTCCTGATCCTCATCATGTTTGTTGCCTGGGAAATGTCGGAAGGTGCGACCTTCCCGGACATCGAGTCATTCGAGCCACTTGCTGCGAAGTTCACCACGCTCTGGTACTCGAGCGATATGAGAAACCAGTGGCAGTCGAACACTGTTTTTCACACATATTACCTCCAGCTGAAGAGAGCCATCGAAGCTGAACCTCGCATGAATTCAAACACTTTACAGAGGTTCTGACCCCTAATGAAGTTTCACACAGATCAACACTTCATGTACATTACAGTGCGAGTCGATGAAAATAAGGAGGAGCTCCAATCGTATTACAAGCTCACGGAAGATGACCTCAAGGAGATCACTAAGGACTGGTCCACAAACCTCCTTATCCCCGTTGACCCTGCATAAATGTCCAACCCTGAACTTGACAGCTCAGAGGCTATTCACAAAGAACAGGACACACCTGGAGCCAGCAGAAGAAAAAAGACCGAAGAGGTCCAATACTTAAGCAGCGCCTGAGAGAAGATCGCTTCAATATCACCGGACCGAGGGGGTGATGACGAAGTAGAAGAGATAAAGGGCAAAAAATCTTAACAAAAGCAAGGCGAGGTAACACCGCCTATAGATGAGGTTGATCCCTTGAAGAAGAGGAAGGTTTCTCCCCTGAAACCTTCTTCTTGGAAGAAATCAAGAGCCACCGTGACCAAGATGCAGACTATACTCACTACTGATGATTTTGACTTCATCATAGCAGCTCTAAATGATGCTTCGCAGGAAATCGTGGAGAAACAAGAAGCCAAGAAAGAGGAAATGTATGACATAATTGAGATCAATCTCTGAGGGGTACAACAAGCCCTTCAATCCAGTCGCGCAGTCTCCACTACGCCCCTGCCATCGGGAGAACTAGAGTTGGGAGATGATCCAACCCAACTCCGTTGACTAGCAGATGCAACCAAAGTTCGCCTTTGACGAGCACAAGAAGAAATAGAACAAGCTACCCAGGCCTTGAAGCAAGTGCAAGGAGTACTCGTAGAACAACACTGAATTGCAGAGCAGGAGAAGATTGCTCTCCAGACAAAGTTTGATGAGAAGAAAGCACAAATGCAGCAAGAAAAAGAACGGTTTCTCGCAGGGCAACTTGAAGTAAAAGAAGTAGTCAACAAAGACTTCGCTCTGTGACAGGCTTAGAGCCACAGGTAGAAGACTGAGTTGAGCATCAAGTAGAGTAGCTCGTGGAAGCTATCCAGCAGCTACAACAAAGAATAACATATTTAGAGCTTCGCACAGTGCCCAACACTCTGCAGGATGTAAGGGATCAAAGAGAAGCAATTGCCTGGAGCGCAGTCGAGAGAATAAAGGCCCTTGCCATGGAATGTAAGCAACTTAGTGATCACAGTGCCCAGACTTATGAGCAACTCACTGAGAATGCAGAACTAAAGTCACTGGAGTCGCAGCTTCAGGAGGCAAAGCAACAAGCAGAAACAATACAGGTGCAGTTGAAGCCCCTGTCAGCTATTGAAAGGATGAAGCGATCCCAAGAGTAGCGCATTGCCCAGCAGCAGGTTCACACCATTCAAAGAAAATTCATGGAAGTGACTCAGAGGCTCCAACTTGTACAAGATGAGGCTTACTAATTGTTCACAGAGATCGAAGGCTGAGGAGAAGAACTGGAGCAAGTTGTTACTGCAGTTGAACAATGCTTAGAGGGACCTGTCAACGAGGCAATCATCCAAGAGTTCGTTGAACAAGAGGTCATAGCACAACAACAAGTTGAATCAGCTTGAGCCAAGATCGAGGCTTTTGAAGCAGAACTATCGAGATCAGAGTGACTTGAGACGAGTCACAGGTGAGTGTTGGGGGCCTATTGGCCCTTGACCAAGTTTTGAGGATACTTGGTCATGATTGACCTATTTTTGGGACTTCGACAGGATGTTGAAGGTAGAGTGCAAGACAAAGCAGATATCACAGGATCTCTGCCCCTTCTTTTAGGGCTTTTTGGGTTTTGGGATTATGTAACGGGTATGGGAATGTCGGCCTATGGGTTTACCCTTGCTGAGGCCCACTTTTGTAATATATAAATAGAAATCTAGGTGATGTAAGTAGTAGAGTGTGTTCGATCTATGTGATCGAAGGATTGTATGTGCTATGTGCATGTTGTGTGAGACTTGCAAGGCTAAGTGCAAGAGATTGTAATAGATTGAGAAGAGGCTGTGTGTTGTAACCTAACTCGGGGAAGGAGGATCTAGCGAAGTGTGCAAATCTCCTGTCCTATGCAGAGTAGGGTTTTTGAGGCTCTGTGCATGTAACTGATTGACAAAAGATAATAGAAGAAAAAGAAGAGTTGGTGGATGTAGCCCCAAGGTGGGGGTGAACCACGTATATGCTATGTTGCTCTGCTCTGTGCGATGTATTGATGTGTTTATGTGTGATTTGCTTAGTGTTAGATATAGATGAATGTTAGATATATCTGATGTTGCTTTGTGCCTAATAATGTGAATGAATGATAGATATGACATGTGTGAGTATGCTTAGTGCTTGAATCTACTAGATCTAATATGCTAAGTGTTATTATATGTTGGATCTAGTTGAATACTGCGATGTTTTGTAATTAGGGTTTGTCTGCGCTGTTACTAAGAACTGAATATTGATGAATGTTAACTGCTAAGTGTTTTGTTAAGTGTTAGAATCATAGATCTGTGTCTCAGCTAAGGTTGCAAACATCTGAGTCCTGCAACCACCCCTACCTCTACCTCAGGTGAGACTTCATCTGCTTCGCAGGTGTTACCGAAAGGTTCAGTAGTTAGGGTTTTGTTGGTGCATTGTTGTAGCGTTGAACCCTGGGTATGCCCCTGTGCCAACAAAGCCTTAGAAAAATTATGAGTAGCGAGGTACAATCTAACCGCCTATGAAAGTGAGAAATAAGAGTTACAGGCAATGATCCAGGAGGAAAAAGTCCAACTACAGAGAGAAAAGGAGGAGTTGCTCGCAGAACAGGCCATGGTCAAAGAAGCGGTGAATAAAGCATGTCGCTTTGTGTCAGGCTTGGCACAGGAGGACCAGGAGTCAGTCGAGGTTCAAGTGGCGAAGCTCGTTGAGACCATCCAACAACTTCAAGAGAGGATAACAGAGTTGGAGGTCCAAGCAGTACCGAGCACCCCACAGGAGGTGTGTGACCAGAGGGAAGAGACTGCTAAGAACATAATTGTTAGGATCAGAGCCCTTGCCTCGGAGTGTAAACAATCGAGCGATAGAAGCACGCAGACATATGAATGCCTCGTAGAATATCCATATCTAAGGAAGCTGGAAGCGCAGTTACAGGAGGCACAATAGTAGGCACTGTCAATATAGGCGTAGATGAAGCTACTCACTGCAGTCGAAAGAATGAAGAGATCTCAGAAACAACACGCAATGCAGCAGCAGATCACTGCCCTCCAAGGAAGGGTAATGGAAGTCACGCAGAAGCTACAACATGTGCAGGATGAAGCTTGCGAGGTGTTTGAAGAAATTGAGGGACATGGATAGCAACTGGACTAAGTAGTTGCAGTAGTGGAACAACACCTGGAAGGGCCTGTTCCAGAGCAGATGATCCAGGCACTCGCTGAGAAGGAGGCTCAGGTGAAGCAGCAAGTCGAGGCATCTCGAATTAATCTCAAGGCCTTCGAAGCAACATTACCCAAACCCGAGTGACTCGGGGCAAGTCACAGGTGAGTGTTGGGTGCCTGTTGGCCCTCAACCAAGTTTTGAGGAAACCTTGGTCAGATTTGGACCACCTTTTGGACTTTGACACTTTGGTCGAAGATGGAGCGCCTAGGCAGAGTTGAGATCACAGATCTCACTTATTTTGCAGGCTATGTGGACCCAAAAAGGGGTTCTTTAGGGGTTTTATAATGGGTTATGGGATGTCGGCCCATAGGGTTTACCCATGATTAGGCCTTATTGTAAGGGATTGTAAAAGTATAAATAAGTAAGAATGTATGGTAAAAGTAGATAGAGACAAGAAGCAAAGTTTTGGTAGCTAAGTGCAAGTAGTTGGGGTTTCTTTGTGCAACAAAATGTGTATGTAAGGCTCTGGGCTCGATAGAGAAGTTGGCTCTATGCCTTGACCTAGTTTTGGGAAGGAGTATCTGGTGCTCATTGCGCAGATCTCTTTTCTAGTGTGAAGCTTGACTCTGTGGCTTAGTGCACAGGAGCAATTGAATGTAAGAGATTGAAGAATAATAAAGAAGGTGAAGTGGTTGGTGGATGTAGCCCCACACTGGGGTGAACCATGTATATCTTGTGTCTTTGTTTTTCTTTGTTCTTTTTTGTTTATGTTATGAATCTGCTCAGTGTCTTGATTGTTATGTATGATATATAGATATGTTGTTGCTTAGTGCTTTACTTGTGTTAAGGATGAATGGATGCTAGATCTAACTTGTGATGCTAAGTGCTATGTGTATATTGTCATGTGTTACTACGTCGATCTATCCTTGGGTATGTTCTGCGATATTAATAAGATTAATGAACTAATGCATGTTGTTCCTAAGTGTTAATAGAGTACTATGCGAAGTGTTATTATCACATATCTGTGTCCCATCTTTTTTACAGACACCTGCATCTTGTAACCCCCCCTGCTTCTACCGTGGGTGAGACCTCGCCTGCTTCGCAGGTGTTGCCGAAAGGGCCGGTAGTCAGGGTTTTGTTGGTGCTTTGTTAAGCGTTGAACCCTGGGTCTGCCCCTGTGGCAACAATTTATATATCAAATATTATTAATATCCGAAAAAACAACAAAACTTTTATAAAAAAAAATCATCCATTTTACAACATTGTTACAAAAAGACCATCATAATATGTAGAAACAATAGATAGACCGAAAAAAATAGTCTTTATGCATAAAGTTGAATCAATAGTTTTTATGGATGTTAACCCCCCCCCCCCACACACACATATATATATATGAAATATAATGATACTAATGAAAACAAGCTTTATTGCAGATATAATACAAGGCATAATGAAAAACAATAACATCACAATTAGATTTTCTTGGACCACTACAACTTTTATTATCAAACACTATATCACTAACAAAAAAGGAGATTTCAACGTCGATTCCAAGTGCACTTGATTGCTTTCGAGTTGTGCATATACATACAACATTTTTGTGTGATGTCACTATAAGCAAACCAAAACACTTCTCACATGTAACTTGAAAGGATTGACACCTAATAGTACATGTCCCAAATAAAATATTACACAAGGACAATATGAGTTTCATTCTTATGCATAATAACATGATCAAATTGGTAGTTGTTGACTCATTTTTGGGTAAATACACACGATCACAAAATATTGCAATATATCCTTAAGCTTGATTTTAATCTCAAGGAATATTCCCCCAAATTGATTGAACCTTGTCATTGGCATCAACATCTATCTAAATGTTTTTTTATAAGTAACTAATGGGTTCATAAATTAGTGTGCATTAAAGTTATTAGGATGTTTTGTTTGATATGGCCATTTGTTTTTTTCGAGGAAAACATCATAGGGAAATCTATGGGATGCTTCCCCATATTCATGGATGTCATCCCTAGTAAACTCATCAACATATACTAGTGCACCTTACCTATGTGATTCAAATTAAGTACCTTCTAGCACATAAATTTCCAAATGCTCAATTGCATGGGTGACAACCAGTGGAGCTAATCCCCCTTGGGCTAGATGGTATCCCTATCTATCTTTACGATGTTTGTCCATGATTAGCACACTATCTATTCATTAATATAGTGATGATTTTTCAAGGTTTGATGTTGATTATGATGATGATGTTGCAACATATGATTATGGTTATATGTTACCATAACATTACTTTGATCACTCCATGGTACGTACAAACATATCTCATTACGTGTGCATAAGCTCAATGACAAATATTGAATGGTTATGTTGGTGATTATTCACACATATGTTATGGTTTGGTGACTTTCTTATTTGCTTATGGTTTGCTCTCTTGTACTTGCAAAAACAATGGTTAGTATGCAAAACAAAATGCAAATGGTGTGTGTTTCCATAAGTGACCCATGGTATAAAGCTTATGGTATGGGCATGTGTTTTATATTTTTTATATGAAGCTAGGGGCAAGACAAGAATTTTTCATCCCAAGTGAATAGTAAGCGATGTCTACCTATGTAAACTACGAGGACTTGGCAAATACAATGAGGATTTTTTTGAAGTGACAAGGACATTACAGAGGAGCTCCTTAGGATTTTGATGGAGTCCAAAGGCTATTTGGAGGGTGCCACTTAACCATCAAGGTATTAGCCTTAATTAGTGACCTTGAATGCCATGCATTCATTCTAGTTCATTGTGCATTGAACACCATTAATTTGGATCTACTGATGGAGCTTTTGCACCAAGTTTCAATGGTTAATGTCATAGCCTTGGTTGGTCATTTCGATCATTTTCCTTAAAACACTTTGGGTAAACTTTGTTTGGTATGTTCATGACGTTTGGAGGCCAAATTGTTGGTTCAACCCTAGCTCATTCTACATGAGTGTTTGTGATACTAGTCATGCCCCATGCCTTGCTACTCTTAGATTATTTGGAAGTTGATTTCAATTATGGTTTGAATCAAGCAGTCCTTTATTTGTTGTATGAGAGTCTTGCCTATACAATATAGGGCCAAGCTTGTGGAATAATCCAAGTTTGCATTGCATGGTTTGTTGGGTCAATGCGGCCAACATTGTGTTGGGTATGTGTTATATTCATTGCACGAGTAGTAGTGTCACCTACCTCGGGAAACGTGACACCTACTTCGGGAAACATGTCATGTATTTAGGTGGTTTTTCGGCACATGTTTTTTTGCCGATGGTTTTCTATTTATGGTTAAGAAATTAGGGTTTTAGACTAATCCAGGTCATTGGGTTAGGGTTTTAGATGTCACTGGCTCCTATATGTATATTGTATTGTAAAAAATGTAACATTACGATGAATATAGAATATGCCGGTTTTGCCAGTTTGGGTTTCCAGGGTAAAAATCTCTGTGTAATGTTTGTATTTGCCATTGTATCTTTTCTGTTCTTTTTTGAATATCTGTTTGCGGTAGATATTGTACAAGGTTAGGATTACATTTGGTATCAGAGCTTTATTGGCTTCAGGGGGACACCTTTGTGGTCAAGGGTTTGGCTCGAGACTGTGATAAGCCTTGTTACAGTGGGAGCTCTGCAGTATTGTTTTTCAGTTGAAAAGAAATGGAAAGCAATTTGAAGATGGAGATCGAGAAGTTTAATGGGGAAAACTTTGAGTTGTGGAAGCTCAAGATGGAAGATATTTTGGTGGAAAAAGATCAGTGGAACGCGGTAGATCCAGGTATTGCACCTACAAGAACTTTTGTAGATGACTGGAAAAAGATGGTTTGGAAGGCAAAGAGCACAATCCGACTGTGTCTCTCTGATTCATTATTACTGAATGTGTCAGAGGAAGCTACAACCAAGGATTTATGGGAAAACTTAGGGAAGTTGTATCAGTCTAAGTCCCTGGTAAATAAACTATTCTTGATAAAGAAGCTATATAACTTGAGGATGAGAGATGGAGACTCGGTGGAAGAGCATTTGAATGCCTTCAATACTATGGTAAGTCAATTAGTATCTGTTGAGATTAAAATTTCAGATGAAGATAAATGTATTAGTTTGTTATGTTCTTTACCAGACTCGTGGGATAGTCTGGTTGTGGCCATAGGTAGTAATACAACTTCTTTGAAGTTTGAAGAAGTGATCTCATCCTTATTGTCGGAGGAGATCAGACGGAAGAATAATGAAGGACATAGCACAAACGCATTATTTGCAAGAGGACGTTCCCATGAAAGAAATAGATCT
>SNQJ01S0151833.1:0-12920 GCA_010110895.2 Picea sitchensis
CCCTACCTCAAGGGTTTGGTAATAACAAAGTGTGGTTTCTTCTATCTTTCTCTGTGGATCTATTGTGTATTCAGTATTTATGGTGATTATATTTGTAGATCTATTCAGGTTCATAACAACAGCATATGGACAGATTAGTAGATATAAATCCAGGCTCATTGCCAAAGGATTTCAGTAGGTGCATGGCATTGACTATGATGAGACCTTCACTCCAGTAGCAAATATGGATTCCTTACATTTGGAACTTTCCATTGCGGCAACCAAGGGATGGGAATTCCATCTGATGGACGTGAAGAATGCATTTCTTCATTGTGATGTCTCTGAGGAGATCTATATGGAGAAGCCCCGGGGATTTATGCAGGATTCATCTTTGGTCTGTCGACTGAAGAAGTATCTTTATGGCCTCAAGTAGGATCCAAGGGAATGGTATTCCAAGATGGAATCCTACCTTTTGTCACATAGATTTGTACATTGTAAATTAGACATAAATGTTTACATGCTCATGACGGTTGATTCACTTCAACTCCTAGTTCTATACGTTGATGATTTGTTGATCATTGGTTGCTCAACTTCAGCGATTGTTGTAGTCAAGAAGATTCTACATGACAATTTCTTGATGATGGACATGGGTCCACTACAGTTCTTCCTTGGACTCAAGATCAGTCAGGATGCATCAGGCATCAAACTATCTTAGGCCAAGTATGCACGAGATCTCCTTGGGATATTTCACATGACAAACTGCAAATTTGTTCTAACTCCTTTCCTATCAGGAGTCAAACTTGAGTATGGTGGGGACACTCCATTGGTTGACAACACATTGTATGGATAGCTAGTGGGGAGCTTGTTGTATCTCACACACTCCAGACCAGACCTCTCCTATACAGTTGGTGCAGTTTCCAAGTTCATGCAGGAGCCACATGAGCTACATTGGAAGGTTGCAAAGTGTATCCTTCGATATGTACATGGCACCATCACATTTGGTATTCATTATGCAACAGACTCTACATTGGATCTCATCGGGTTCACTGATTCTGACTGGGTTGGTGATAGCATTGATCGCAAGTCCACATCTAGTTACTCACTTAGTTTTGGTTCTGGGCTTATCTATTGGTCAAGAAATAAGAAAGATTTTGTTTCTCTATCTTCAGGAGAGGTAGAGTATAGAGGGGTAGTTAACATAACCATTCAGCCTATGTGGCTACAACATTTTCTCACTGAGTTGGGCATTCAATTTCATTGATCGATCATCATCTAGTGTGACAACCAGAGCACTCTGAAATTCTATAGTGATCTAGTTTAGAGGCAGTGGAATCACATCAAGATCCACATGCACTACATTAAAGACTTAGTACATGAGGGTATCATCGACCTACAATTATGTCCTTCAGCATAACAGACGACAGACATCTTCACCAAGACCTTCACTGAGAAGAAGTTCCATTCTCTGCAAAGTCGTCTTGGAGTGAAGGACACAGTTGCCTAGCAACTGTCAATTCTTCTTTTTAAATACATTGTGCCTTGAGGGAGGGTTTTCCCATGAGATTTTCCCTCTTTCCTCACTTTATTTCAGTGTATTTTTGGTATTTGGGTACCTAACATGGCCTCGTTGTCGGGACCCATTCTTTATTTTCACCATAGTGATGTTCAGGGGGGGTGTTGGAGTTACTTAACACACACATAGGATTTATTTTTCCTAAGGTTTTTCCTATGTTTATTAGTCTTTATCCAGTCTCCTAAAGTTTAGGGAGAATATTCTCTTCAGTTTTCAGTTCAGGTTTACTAGTTGAGTGGAGTCTAGATGTTGCATTGGTTTTGTCACCATGCAACATTGGGATCATCACCAGCTAATGCACATTTTCCTTGGTATCATCACCAGACTAGAGAATTACCCATGATTCCATTATCTCCTCCTCACTTCACTATGTTTCAGTCAGTTAACTGAAAACCGATAGACTAGTTAACTCAGCTAGGTGGTAGTTCACTCCCACAACTTTCCGAGAGACTAGACTAGGTGGATGTTTATTCCCATAATTGTTGGTGTGTGTCCATATCACTCTAGACCACCACTATGGTGCATTGGATTCTCCTCCAATGTGCATTGGTTGAGTTATACAAAGTATATCATGTGTAAATTATTCATTATTCATACGGTTAATGAGAATTCTTCCATTCTTCCTCAATTTCTCTCTGCAAATGTGTGTGGTATTTTCTAGCTAGATCTATTCTCCGCAGGTTCAACACATTTACATTTGATTCCCTCAGTATAATAATGAGATTAATTCACTTTGTAGCTATAAGAACATGTGAATTAGACATCAAGGAAAGGGTTAAATGTGCATAAGAAACATATGAGATTTTCAAAATTGTAAAGGCATACCTAGAGCACGAACCCACGGGGCTGAAATATGATGGCTATCAATTGTTGAATGATGGTCTACTAAATTAAAAAGGTAATTTGTATATCCCAAACTGTGACAACTTGAAGAGGTTCATCATGGATGAACTACATAAAAGACCATATATTGGCCCTCCTAGTTATCCAAAAATGATCACAACCACTACGAAATTGTTCTAATGGATAGGAATAAAAAAGGACATAGCTAAGTACTTAGCTAAATGTTTAGAATATAAATAGATTAAGGTGGAGCACAAGCACCCAGTAAGGTTGTTGTATCCCTTTCGAATTCCAGAATGGAAACAGGAAGCCATCTTCATGGATTTTATTGCGGGGTTACCTAAATCAAACAAACAGAATGATGTCATTATGGTAGTTATGGATAAGATTTGAAAGGTTTCTCGCTTTATCCTAGTAAAATCAACTTTCAAGTCAATCTATATTTCCAATATTTTCATGAAATAAATATTTAGGTTGCATGGTATACGTAAGGAAATCATATCAAACAGAGATGTCAAATTTACTTCAAATTTTTGGAAGTCTTTGTTTGTTGGTTTTGGGAATAAATTATTATTTAGTACAACCTACCACCCTCAAAATGATGGATAGACAGAGAGGGTAAACCAGGTATTAGAATACATGTTAAGGATGCATGCCATGCATCAACCCAAGAAATGGGAAGACTATCTACCATTGGTAGAATTTTCCTACAACAATGGCTATCAAAAGTCATTGTAATGAGTCCTTTTGAGGCTATCTATGGTAGACAATGCAATATTCCAATCAATTGGGACAACCCAATGGATATAATTACACTTGGGTCGGATATGCTAAAATAAATGGAACATCAAGTAGTTCATATAAGACAAAATTTGAAAGTGGCCCGCGACAGACAGAAAAGTTATGCAGACAGAAATAGGACTCCTAGAGAATTCAAAGTAGTGGATCGTGTGTATCTCCAAATTAGACTCAAAACAAGCTCCTTGAGAATGGGAACTTGTGTGAAACTGGCACCTCAGTTTTGTGGACCTTTTGAAATTTTGGACAGAGTGGGACCTGTAGCATATATATTAGCACTTTCTCCCATAGTGAAAGTGCATAATTTTTTCCATGTTTCATTACAGAAGAAATATGTACATGATTATAATCATATAATTGGTTGTTCTATGATCTAGGTGGAACTAAAGGAAGAATTATTTCCATAACCACGATGCATACTAGACGGGAAATAAATTCAACTCGAGAACATAACCACTACACATGTCAAGGTGCAGTGGAAACACTTTGATCCATATGAAGCTACATGGGAAATGGAGGATGCCATGACATGCATACCCATTTTTGTTCATTGTTTTACATAAAGATCAAAGTAGTAGGTAGAAAATTGAGGGTGGTGTTCCTTTAAGGGGGAGGGGATTGTAATACCCATATTTCCCCCATCTTGCAAATATAAATTGTATTATTGCTAAAATACTATGGATAGATCTGTTATGTGTGGATTTTGGGAAATGATGAACCTTTGCTAAAGAAGGTAATGTGAATATTTTGTTATGAAATAAAATGAAAATTGTTGAAGGTGTTTCCTATACAAATTATGTTTCCATGAGAGGGAATGGTGAGGGGAACCAATAATGGTTGAGATGACCTATGCCAGACTAGTACTTTGTTGGATGTCAAAATATTGAGACCCAGAACAATCCTCTATCCCATAGGATTTAATTACTTGTCAAGTTGGTGGTTGGGCAGTCCTCCTCAGAAATCAATGAGACAATGGGTAGAGTAACCATCTCTAAGTTAATTATCTGACCCACGAATTGGGGGATTTGACCCACAAAATATTGTAGTAGAAGGAGAGAAAAAATAGGAAAATCGTGGGCACAGGGAGAGGATGCACATGAATGGGTCTGGGGACCAATTTGGAAGAAGAAGAACATGTGAATCTCTCTCGTTCTGAAGAGAACTAAGAAAAAATATTTTCTAGGTATAGGAACTGTTGGGAAATGTCTTCAAATAAAGTTGATAAATGGGTATGCATAGAATTTCAGTGATTGAGTGAGAAATCACAGTAGACCCCCTTGCTTGGTGGATTGAATATTGGGTTGCCAGGATCCTTTGGGAGAAGGAGAGTAACCTTCATCCCTTTTTTGCTGCACAAAAGAATATATTCCTCTAATGGCATCATACTCTGGCTAGAGAGTGTCCAGCTATGAAAGCACCAGGAGAAATTGTTCATATGGTCGGGTGGAAAGTGGTACACCCTTCAGCAGTTTCCAACGATTTCTAAATTTCAGATTAGTTTTTTTTGTGTCTTGTATTTCCATGACAAGTTTATTAAATATCATGGAATTCATGCACTATTTATTTGAAGAGTTTTTCATTTTATTCAAAAAGTGGAATTGTCACTCTAATTATTTGGCTGGATGTGAAATTTGAAATGAGATCTGGAAAACATATTATGTTGTTGGATTTCTACCTATCTTTGTTTAAAAAGGGAAGTTGTTAGTAATCGTTTGTCACTCAAAGTATGAGCATATTGTTGTCTGGTCACTTACAATAATATATGAGAACAAATCCCTAAGTTATTAGTAAATACTAAGCCATGAAAGTCCTCATAGGACACCTTGATAACAGGGAATGTTATTGCTGATAGAAACTTGGATATCGGTTAGTTGGCCTTGGCCACTCTGTTGGCTTGGAAAATCTACTAGACAACATAATTAGAGAGAGAAGTCTATATCTTTGATTTCCCTAAAAAGATAATCCAAATATTTAAGAGAACCAGAGTATCTTAAAAAATAAATAATATGAAAAGAAGGAGAAATAAAATTTAAGCTCCTAATTTGAAATAAAAACAAATTAAGAATCAGATGCATTGTGATTAATTAAGTTTCATTAATATATGGTAAGAAAGGAATTTTTAACAGGATTTATACAATAGATTCATTTCCAAAAGGGAAAGATTTGAGAATGGTAACTTTTCCCTAAAAATAGCAAATAATTGCATAAAAATAGGAGAATAGTAATTTATAGTAAAAACATAGTTTTACCATGGAGGATTTTTATTTCAAAGAAATGTATAGTTCTGGAAAAGAATTCAATCAAATAAATTGCATGATTTTATATATATGTATATATAATTATATGTCTTCTGAACAAATTTTACATGGAAGTTAAAGACTCGTAACCCCTGGTAAATTTCCAAAGTTACCACTTAAATGTATTAATAATTGAATAATCTGGTTGTAAATTCGTATACTAAAACATATGAATTCATGACTTGTGTGTGAGAAATGGGAAGCTAGAAATTTTCCCCCTTCTGTGCAAAAGAATAAACCATGCCAAGTTTCCTAGTTTTAAGATTCACTCTCTACACAGCTCGCTTCTCACTCTTGAAGGAGTTAATAAGGTTTTATATATTATAATATTAAACACTTCCTTTTCAAAGTTTGGTCATCGTAGAAAAGATATGGGACCACATGATTGGAGTGTGAATATTTGAGTGCGATGACCTAAGTATTATAAGGTTATATATTATAATATTAAACATCTCCCTTTTAAATATTGTTCGTAGGAGAAAAGAGAAAGGAACACATAATTTGAGTGTGAAATATCAGGGTTCGAAGGTCCAAGGTAATATTATATCAAATATTGGAACATGTCAAAGGAAGTGAAAATACTTCAGGGTCGGAAGGCCCAAGGTAATATTATATTAAATATTGGAACATGTCAAAGGAAGTGTGAATATTTCGGGGTTTGAAGACCCAAGGTAATATTATATTAAATATTGGAATGTGTGAATGATGTGAAAAAATCTCGGCGTTAGAAGGCCCACGGTATTATTTTATTAAATATTGGAACATATGAATGATGTGCAAAGTTTTTGAGACTGAAGGTCCAAGGTATTGCATGGTATGTTCAGGGTCCGAAATCCCCACGTACTATATTAATAAAATTGTGTGTGTGTGTGTGTGTGTGTGTGTGTGTGTGTGTTGTAGGATTATCTGACATCGGAGGTATGAGTGCGAGGGTTCATAGGTCTAAGTGTGAGGTTTTGCATGGAAAGTTATAGGGGGTCTGGTGATTTATATATATTAATCAAGGTTAATAAACCTAAGTGTAATATAGTCTTATTAATTGTATTATATTATAATATAATTAATTGTATTATATTATAATATAATTAATTATATTATAATATAATCAATTAGATTATATCATAAGATAATCATTATAAGGGTGATATTTAATTAACACCTAAAACCGTTTTGGGACGTGGATTCCCGAGGTAAAAGAAAGAGTAATTTCTCAATGTTACCGAGGCGATAAATTAAACTAAGCGAAAATGGAATAATACATGTGATTTTAAATTAAATAAGGATTAATTAGCATTAATAAGGATTTAATAATTAAGAGATTAAAAGTGGGATTTTGATAATTAAATCCAATTAGGTTATTAAGAATGGTCAGGTGTTAGCACATGTTTGGGCAAGTCGTTGTACCCTATGGTGATGTGGTGGGTCCATGTGTCAAGTAATGATGGTTCCACATGTCATGATGATTCGGCATCTGGAGGGGCGATACAAGAGGTGATGTTAATTCCATGTGTCACATCAAGAGATGGATACATGGTGGTAGTTGTGACCAAGAAGGAAGATGTGTGGACAAATATCCACCTTTTTTTGAAGTTACTACCATCAGGGTGTCTAGGTGCAGGGTTTTTGGAGCATTCTGACATGAAGAAATCCTAGAGGATATATGGGTCGTATATCGGTGAGCAGATGAGATTCAATTTCAGACATAGATATTCAAGGGCCCCACGTAAGCTAAGCACTGGAGGAGTGTGAGAAATATCGATAACCATCATGTGAGTTGGCGACTCTGAAGCAATTAGAGCCGTTGATTTCCCAACACTAAGGTTCATTGGATCCATAGGTTAGATCCATCAGAGTGTGTGTGATCGGAGGGAGTTTGTCGAAGTGGATTTTGTGTTGGAAATATATTAACTCTAATAGAAAAAATATGATGAAGAATAAAATATTTGAACCGTTAGATTGGGGATCCATATGGGTCAAGTGAAATATGCCACGTTAGTGCCATGTCGGATGGCACGAGTGATGGGGAACAACATTTTTTCCATGCGGCACTAAATATGAACTCAATGAATGAATGTATGGAAACTTTGGAGAGACTCTAACTTCTTATACAAAGCTCATCTATAAGCATGGTTACAGTCATTGAAAATATCTTGGCGAACAGAAGACTATGGTAGCCTCTAAATGAGGCTTTGAGATGGTTGAGGAAAAGCGAACCTCAACCCTTAAAAAATTACTTAGGGGGTTGGGTGTCTTGCATGGATGATAATTAGATATTTCATATGGGATATATGTGATTAAAATTATTGTAACTCCATGGCCGAAAATAATCTTGACCAAATCATTAATATTGAAATAGATAACTTTCGGCAGGATATTGATTTCTCCTATGAAAATCAGAAATAGGTCGACATGTTTGATACCCAGATTAGTCAAGGATGCTTGAACCAAATTTATGATATAATTAGAAAAAATTATAGAAATCCCAAAAATACCATGGCTCTGGAACAACGGCATGTATCAAACCCTTACTCCTCGAACTTTCAGTGACCCCAACCTTATACGGACCATGGTTTAGTTGTATAATTTTGAAACATGTTGCATTGATTATGTTTATGGGACAAAGAATATATGTTCTATTTCTTCCGAGGTTGTTTCTGGAATGCTAAATTCAACCTTGGCTAACTTCCCCACTTTAGAACGTGACCTTCTGAAAAAAGTAGAAAGTTGGTATGTTCAGGTGAATACTTCTATGATTTAAAAGTTTTTTATTGATCCTTCCTTTACCTTTGAAGAGTTCTCAATGAAATATGAATTATGTATTCATAATGCAAGGTTAATTGTTTCTATCATAGATTCTATTTTAGGTTATGTTGATGACTTTGAAATAGACAAGGTCACCCATGCTATAATGAATGAAGTATCAAATCCTAAAAACCAATCTAGGTTTGAATTTGAAGGTTTCATAGCTAATGCAATCCATTTTCAATTATCATCCTAACAAGAAATTAACATCTATGTATATGATTCCTTTGATTGTCACTAAAGGTTAGTTTCCCATGTATATGACAAGCCAAATTTCTTTATTCTTTTTAATTTCCTCGTAAACTTGTTAATGGTCGACTGAGCTTTATATGTTTTCTTTATTAGAGACTTTAAAAACTCTCCCTTTTCTATAATGTTTGTAACAATTGTAATTGCCTCCAACCTATCTTTGAATCTTGATGCTTTCAAGTCATGATCTAACAAAGAATTCATGAACAGAATTATCTTTTCAACCTATGGGGATTTCTTTTCAATTTCTAGTAAAAGGTTGTTGATATCCAATTGAGCATTATTGATGGTGATTGTTTCACATTGTTGATATAATTCTAAATAACTTCTGAATTAATCCATTACATGAATGATCTGATCCCAAAACACTTGTCTAGCTTAAATTAAGTGTACTTGTGTCCCTAAATCTTGTTCCAATGTATCACTCAATAGCTTATTAAGGTTTTCCTTTTCTTTAGTGATAAGGTTGATACTTTGAGCCTTTTGTTCTACTTGTTCTTTAAGACCTTTTACAAAATATTCTTTATGTTTATCAAACTCTCCATAACCTACTATTATAATTGGGGTTAAAATAGGTAATACAAAATCTGATGAAGGAACATTAGCTTCAAGCCTTTGTTGAATTTTCTTAATCTCCTCCAACTATTTCTCTTGAAGCTTTGCTTTATCCTTTTTTCAGTTATATAACTTCCTTTGATAGTGTTGTAATATTTTCCTTAAGAAAAATACTCTCTGACAATGATTTTTCCCTATCCTAGTAAGATTCCAATAGTTCCTTTGACTCAGTTAACTGAAAATGTGGTATTTTCATACTGTGTTTTAAATTCTTAATCTCCTTTTTCTTTTCATCTAAAATGTTTTTGTAATTGGAGATTACTTTATTTTCATCAATAATTAATGAAATTTTATTTTCTAACTCTTTGATATGATTCTATTAATTGTTTTCTCATAGCCAAGTTGTTGATACAGTTAGTCACCATTTCTTGTAACTTCATCATGTTGATAGTTTATTGAATCAGTCTCTGAAAAACTATGTCGCCAGTCTTCCTATGCCATTCCACCAAGACAATATCGTTGATTTTTCTGAGATCCAACCATGCTGAAGTATTTTTATACTCGAAGAGATTAGATCCCTTGCTAGTATTAGGCTGCATAACCAATATATTAAATTAGTTGTTATCCAAATCTTTTGAAGTGATAAATCTAGGACCAAAAATTTCTTGAGAATCAACTAGAACACCATCTTTGTTGAATTATGATTCAGCAAAAGGCAACTTCACATCTAAAGAATTTTTTATTTTTAATGATGAAATATGATCATTGAAATTTGACATCTTCAGTGTGAGATCAGAGGATTGTTGGACATATTGTCATTGATGTCAACAGTCAAAGTCATTGTTATGTGATGATGAGTTTTTATGATGAATTGGCATTGATGTCAAAGAGGTCCAAAATGATCAATGTTGATTATGGAATTGATGTCAAGAAGATCAATATGGTATTATCATTATATGTCTTTAACATCCTAAAACCTCAGGATAAATAACATAGTAATTTGCGCAGAATACATAGTGCAAGGTGTAGAGGAATATACCTAAATCTCAAGAGAGGTGGTGTATTAGATTGCACAAGATCAGAGCATGTAGAGATCCTTGTATAGAAGGAGTAATGAAGAACAAGGAAATCAAATCTCATGAGGATTAGCAACTGAATATTAGTGCATAAAAGAATGCACAAACAGTTATTAAAATCTCAGGAGAAATAGCGATGAACATATCAAAATAAAGAACGTTAAATCGAAGCTCAAAAGAGATGACACACAAGAGTCATTCATTCTTATTTCGGGGCAATCCAGGATCGTTAGATCTAGGTTAAGTTAGAGGTTGGGAAGGATTAAATCTCAACCATCATATCTGAAGCAGGAGATTCGGATGGTTTCCCAATCGTTAGATTAAGATTTGATCTATAGTTAAGTATTAGTCGTCGATTTGGAATGGAAAAAGTTGAACCATCAGATCAGAAGGTAGTTAATTCTGACGTTGACCACTCTAAAGAAAAGGAGCAAAGAACATGTAATTTTACCAGAAGCGTTGAAGCAATAAGTCACTAACTAACGTTGGTCATTGATCCAATATCCTACAGGATGAAACATGACCGTTAGATCAAACACTTGGAATGGTTAATCCCACAGTCATAGCTCATGGACTTATGAAAACCTATCAAGTATAAAGTGCTAATATGCACTCCAGCGGAATTTACTCTAGGAAATGTTGGAATACTGCAAAGGTCGAAGTCCCGAAGTGAACGAGAATCACCCACTCAAATCAATTTGTGGTTGTCGATTTGTTTGAAACCTCTCGACAAACCAAGATATTCCATCTACGGAAGAACAAATATCTACCATCTGATCTACTTCGGAAAAATGCACTCCAGAAGGTTGAATGATTGCAAAGGCCTGAAGTCTCGAAGGCCGAAACAAATCTGGACCATTGATCTAAGAGTTGATCATAGTCATTGGATCAAGGATTCATATGAACCTATTGGTGATGGAAGTCACTCCTGGATTGCAGCAGGAGCAGAGCCCGACGCCCATCAATTTTTTTGTCACGATATTTTTAATGGGTGATCAAATGGGTAGAGACTCGGGAAGATATCACTCAAACTCAGGGACTGGGTCCGACATGCGAGGAACAAAGGAGGTATTGATCTAACTTCAGTCAGTGGGTTGATTAGAAAATGAGCAGGTTGAAGACTTGGTGAGAGGAGTGGACAAACTACCTCAGGCAACAGGCCTTTCAGTAATTTATAGAAGAAAAACTCTGAATGCGAGATCCTCTGGTTCAGAGCTTTGAGAAACTGAAAGGGGGGAACTTGACTGGATTCTCCAATTCCAAGTCATTCAACGCTAAGAAAATCACAGGGACTGATTAGAAACAATGCAACTGCTACAGTGATCAAATCTACATCATCCTATAACAGTTACAACTTGACTGGATTCTCCAATTCTGAGCAGTTCTAATATAGTGTAAACAAAGACATGAAAGAAACTAACATTCATAAGACAAGAAGTCTCAAGAGTCCACACATAACCAGGAAAACAGAACTTCATTAAATCTTTGCAACTGGGAGCCTTGCTCAACCATCGATGGATTATAAAATACAAATAATGAGTTTATATACTCAGAGAAAATCACCTAACATCGGCGTGCTCAGTTATCAAGGCTTGGTGTCTCTTCAGCCAAATTCAGACGGGTATTCTTTGTCAGACGCCACCTTAACTGCGCATGGCTCCTATAAGGGGAGTAGATGAGCCATTAAGTGCCGAGCTAGTGTGTGCATACCTCCTCCGGCTGGTCGAGGACTCGACATGGCTTCTTTAGAAAAATGGGTACACAGGACCCTCTCGAGCAGACTGCTTGCTAGATTATCCATACTTTGCACTTAATTCCTGAGGAGAGGTTTCAACCACCCTTTCTCATATTCATTTACTCCAAGTGAAAACCAGGATCGAGGTCAGATCAGATGGCGCATGGAGATCACAATGATCCTTTCGGCGACTAGACTCGACGCCTTTGGCCCCTTTTTGCACGGCTCCTTTCTTTCCCAAGTGACCACGGGTTGTGACCCTGTGTCTATTCCCAAAACACTTTTGGCGTTCACAAATGGAAGGAGTTAATCCTTGCTTTATCACATCTGCGATGAGAGAAACGTCGAGATGGCCTAATTGGGCGCCATGCATCTCTCTCAGATCTGACGGCCCTGAACTTACTCAGTGATGTTGTGGGCCTAGGTCCTGGACACTCTCGGCACCTTGCGCATCGGGAATATGACGAGGCTATTCCTTGCATTTCGAAGTCACGATGGGCGAAAAGGTGAGGAGCCTATTCGTGCGCGCCAAGTGTCTCCTATGGATGAACGATTGAGGTTGCTTCACAATACTGCGGGCCCAAATCTAGGCACTTTTGACACTCCGGGGTTTGGGGTTTCGAGATGTGAGATGATGAGGGACTTTCACCCTTCGAACTCCCGAATGTCGATATGCCGACTAGATCTCGCACTATGTGTTGTGGGATCGGACGACCCAAATTCAGTCTTGGCATATAGTCACTTTCTTTGATGTTATACATCGGTCAACTTGGTAGCCCCGATATCCCAATGACCGTTGATTTGCTCTTATGGATGAATCTGGGCTGCTGACAATGTAATTTCACCCGCACGCTTGATTGGAAGCCTTAAAACGAGATTTTCCATGCTGCGCTCGGGCACTTCTCGTGCAACTTGCAGACCCGAATATTTTTGTGCCTAGGACAAGAAATGTCGCTAACATTAGGATCCATGGGGGATAGATTCATCCCTGTGATGTGTTGGGTATGTGTTAT
>SNQJ01S0151833.1:12930-35943 GCA_010110895.2 Picea sitchensis
AAACAATGTAAAACAATGTATGAATATAATATATGTTGGTTTTCCCAGTTTGGGTTTCCAGGTGAAAAATCTCTGAGTAATGTTTGTGTTTGCCATTGTATCTTTTCTGTTCTTTTCTAAATATTAGTTTGTAGTAGATATTGTACAAGGTTAGAATTTACACGATGCTCTAAGGACTCTTTTGCAGATCTAGTGCCTTGTTGTTGGGCTATGGAGTCATTTATTAAGCTGAAAACAGAAAACAATATTTACAAAACAAAAGAAGCTGCTTACGGTTTACAAAAACATTTTTTTTAAGAAATTCCCATTTACTGGGCCATCAAAAACTTCCTCACCTTCCAAATCCTGCAACCTGTAGGTGTTGTTTGAAAACACCTTAGAGATCTTGAGAGGCCCAAACCATAGGGCATCAAACTTACTGTGTTTGCCCCTATCCTGCCTGGGTGCATCCCATTTTAGCACCAGATCACCCAGCTCAAAAAAATTCTTTTTGCTCTTCCTGTCAAAGGTTTGCTTGATCTTCTGCTGGTGATGGTAGGCCATGTTCATGGCCTGTTCTCTGATCTGTTGTACTTCCACCATCTGATGAATCCTTCTAATCATATGGTTAGGCTCTCCTTCAAGGTCCTAGGGAAATTTTTCCACAGATAAAGCAAGCTGAGTAGGGAAGACAGCCTTTGTTCCATAAACAAGTTGGAAAGGTGAGATGCCTAGGGACTTCTTTGTTGTCACCCGGTCGGCCCATAGAGAAAATTTGAGCTTTGAATCCCAGGCTCTTTTATTGTCTTCCAATAATTTTTTAATGAGCTTGATCAGACTTTTATTGGAAGACTCTACCAGTCCATTTCCTTGAGGATAATAGGGAGTAGAGTGGATCAGCGAAATATCAAATTGTTCACAGAACTTAACCAAAGGCTCAGACCTGAAAGAGGCAGCATTGTTGGTGATGATTTTGCTGGGACAGCCAAATCTGGCTATGATATCCTTCAGGAAACTGATAATTACTTTGTGAGAAGTACTCCTAGTAGGGGTAGCTTCTATCCACTTGGTGAAATAGTCTATCACAGTCAGGATCCATCTATGTTGACCACTTGAGGGAGGATGAATTTCTCCAATGAAGTCCAAACCCCACTGCTGAAAAGGTGTTGAAGCTACTACAGGCTTTAATGGCAGTGATTTGAGCTGTTGTTTTCCTGGGAACTTTTGTCATTTGATGCAAGCTCTGATTTCTCCGCAGACATCAACGAATAAAGTAGGCCAGAAATATCCAGCCCTAAGGATCTTATGAGCTGTGGTTTTCCAGAAATGATTCCCCCCGCAAAGGCCGTTATGGAAATCAATTATAACCTTCTGGGCTTCTTATGGGTCCAGGCATATTAAAAACACCCCTAGAGGGTCTTTCCAGTACAAGGCTTGGTCATTGAGGCAATACATGACTGCCTTGAGCTTTAAAGCTCTCGCCTTGCTTTTTCCCATTCCATCAAGAGGCTTCAATTCTCGTAAAAAATACAAGATATCCTTGTACCAGGTGCATGTTGCTAGTGGTAAGGCACCCTGAGAATTATTATTGGTCGACTCAGCTTGCGGATTTTCTAAATAGGCGTTGATGAAGCTAGTCCCCAAGGCTTTGCAATTGGATTCAGCTAGCAACTTGGCTAAACCCTGCCCCTTTATCAACTTGGTGGGCTTAATCTCCAGATCAAACTCTAGGATCCTGGCAATCCACTTACCTCTTCTCCCATCTATGTCGGGATGTACAAGGATGTCCTTCACAGAGGCTGAAGGAACATATGCGATCACCTTTGAGTGCAATACGTAGACTCTGAAAGCTTTGAGAGATTTTACTAAGGCATAGGCCTATTTTTCCATGATTTCATATCTAACCTCTACATCTCTTAATACCTTGCTGAAAAAGGCAATGGGTTGTTCTTTCCCTTCCTCATTTTTCTGCAGTAAGACCGCTGCTACTGTATCAAAAGAAGCAAAAGAGAAAATTAAGAATCCTTTGGAATAGTCAGGACTGATCAGCATAGGTGCCTCAGTCAATGCCCTTTTTATTTGGGTAAAATATTCCCTGGGTTCAGCGGTCCATTTCACTTCATTTCCCTTCCTGAGCATGGTTGTGATATGTTTCATCAACTCATCAAAATTTAAGACGAATCTCCTCAAGAAGTTAATCTTCCCTAAAAAGGCCTGAACTTCCTTCTTGGATCTAGGAAGTGACAGGGTTTGAATTTCCTCTACCCTGCTAGGATCAATCCTCACTCCTTCTTCTGATATTATATGGCCTAATAGCTTCCCCTCCTTCATAGCAAACAAAGATTTTCTAGGATTTAAGGATAGGCCGAACCTCCGACACTTCAAAAAAACTTTTCTTAGATGACCATAGTGCTCTCTGTCAAACCTGGAGAAGATTGTTATGTCATCTAGGTAGATCACCAAAAACTTATCTTTCTCCCCGATGAAGGCTATGTCCATGGCTCACTGAAATGTTGCCCCTGCATTCATCAATCCAAAAGGCATTTTGGCATACATGAATGTGCCCCAAGGAGTGGTGAAGGTCATTTTTTCTCTGTCCTCAGGTATGACTGATATTTGATTATAGCCAGAAAAGCCATCAATCATGGATATCCTAGATGCACCAGTTACCCTCTGCAGTATTTGTTCCATATTGGGCAGGGGGTAATTGTCTTTCCTTGAGCTCCTGTTCAGGTTCCTGAAATCAACACAAAGTCTGATTTCTCCACTTTTCTTCCTTACTGGGACCAAATTGGCCACCCATTCAGAATATCTCAAGGGGACGATAATTTGGGCATCTAGTAATTTCTTCACTTCCTTCTCCATGACAGGTAGCAACATGGGATTTATCTGTCTCAGCTTCTGCCTGAACGGTTTAGCCTCTTCTTTCAGTGGGATCTTGTGCTCAATGACAGATGTGTCATAAGTCTTGAGGTCTTCGTATTTCCATGCAAACACATCAGCAAACTCTTTCAGCAGCTCAGTATATTCATCCCTCTGTTCTCTAGTCAAACTGCTTGATAATTTGACAAACCTAGGCTCCTCATGTGTGCCAATGTTGCATCCGGGTGTATCAGCATATTCATTTGAAACCTTACCCTTTATGGCCACATCATTCCCATCGAACATTATTTCTAAAGGGATTAGTCCCCTCGGAATGTGATTGCTAGGCAGCTGAATAATCCGGTGATTAGCAATTTTATTTAAAAACACCTCAGGGTGAGGGTCACCTTCCGGGTTGGGATCCTGATCAATGTGCAATGCAGAAAACTCATCAACGAATTGAAGAAAATTTTTGATTTCAAGATCGTTCTCGAATACCTACCAATGCTTTAAATTGTCCGGGATGGATGGTCTGTATCTTATTTCAACCTCACCATGGATCTTCGGTGGCAAAGGGATCCTGAACAAACTAGCCGAGACTGCTAAGGAGTCGACTGAGGTATTTTCTTCCCTTGGGATAAAAGTAATGTTGAACACTGAGAAGAAATTATCAATCAGGTCCCATACCTCATTTCTGTAACTCCTGAGCCGAGGATGCTTGGCCCGATAAACATCCCTGACCTGTTGGATTATCAGTTATACATCTCCGAACACTGACACCTCTTTAATTCCAATCTCTTTTGAAGCCCTCATACCCAGAACAAGAGCTTCATATTCTACCACATTGTTGGTAGTTTCAAATTCCAGCTTGTATGACAGGGATATGGTCTCTTGGCAGGGCGATATGAAAATCACTCCAGCACATGCGCCTATACTGGAGGAAGCTCCATCAAAGAACATCTTCCAAACAGAGGTGGTTGGAGGAGGTATTTGCTGATTAAGAATGGGCTGCTTTCTTATCTGTAAAGGGACCTCAGGAGTTCCATTGATCTGCAACAAACTAGACCCCAAATCGGTGTCAAGTGCAAAGATGGGGTGATTAGTGGGGTTTGCTTCATCACTGACAATATAGGCTAGTTGGGCCTCTCTATATAACCTCCTGTGTTCCCCTCCAAAGACCATAATGGTGGCATATGTGAGATCCATCTATAATGTTCCTCCAAGTCTTTTAATCCAAGACCTTGACAATAGCATGCCAAACTTGGGGGGACGTCAGCTACCACAATATCCATGACCACACTCTTCATGGGTAGCTGAAACAAAGAGACCACCAGATCTTTGATGACTCCAAGACATTGCACCCTCCTTGAATCAAAATAATACAAGTCATGATAGGCCTTTGTCACTTCCAGTCCCAGTTCTTCCATGACTACCTTGGGCATAAGGTTATGGGANACCATGGGACCTAGGATGACAGTTGGCTTCTCATCTTGAAGGTTCACTGAGTCAGAGGGAGGCTAGGGGGACTCAGATTGTAGCAACTTGGAGAGGGACCTTTTGAAATCTTCGTTTTTAATGAGTTCAGACAGAGGTACGGGAATTCTAATATTTTGAATCTCATGCTCAAAATTGAAGGAGGGGATAGGTCTGGGAGCTTCCCTTACCTCAGTGACAGGTTCCTTGGCCGCTGGCAGAGCACTCTGAGTTTTCTTCTCTTTAGTAATGGTTGCTGCAGCTTTAGTAGGCCTATCCGCTATGGGGGGCTGATCCTGGCTATCAAAATTCCCTTCCTTCTTTTTTGACCTGAGATTATATCTATTAGGAGTGTTTCCATCCCTTTCTCCCTTACCTAACTCATGGATTTGGATGTTCATCAGGGATTTTTCATATGTAGACTGAGTCAAATGGGGAAAAGGAGGAGCTTCTTCAACACAATGAATTTCGGGGTTGTACTTGTCTATCTCCTCCCCTCCCTCATGAGTAACCAGGTTATTTTGGAGAGGGGTTTGAATCCTTTGGTCTTCTCTGTCTTTTTCCATTTGTTCCCTTGGGAAGGCCTGTGCTCCATTGTTATTAGGTCTCTTGACACCTCTACCATCATCATTCTGGGGATTTCTGTACATGGGCTTCCCTTCTAACTCCCACCTTTCCATTCTAGCAGAAAGTGACTTTAGTATTCTAGCTGTCTCATCTGTCTGAAGGGGTAGGGGAGAGGAGTTGGATGAGGAAGCTTCGGGCCTCTGCCTGGATATGTTTCTACTAGCAGTGTTCCTGAGTCAGTCAACAGCCAATATATTAGATTCTACCTCCACGGCTGCATCTTGCATATGGGCCAGAGTAGCGGCTCTTCTTTCCCTCAACAGGAGGCAAAAATTAGGATCAAAGGTGCTAGCATAAGTGATCTTTGCAGAAGCTTCGGAGGTTTTTATCTCAGCAGGGATTTTGTTGTACATTTTATTAAATTTCTTGGAGAAGTCGGAGATAGACTCTCCTTCTTTTCTCTTCAAAGACCCAAACTCTGTCATGTAATACACGAAGTCTTTTTTATCTCCCCACTATCTTAAAAAGGCATTATCTAAAGCTTCGATCCCATCAATAGATCCAGGAGGCAGGGCCTTAAACCATTTTCTAGCCTCGCCTTGGAGACTATGGACAAAAATCCTCATCCATACGTCTGCATGCATGATGTTATTATCATCTATGAAATTGTAAAAGGCTTCTAGGTGTTCTTCTGTAGTTATGTCCCCCTCACCTGTAAACTTTGGCAGCTGCTTGAGGTAACCATCTGTTGGGAGGGCATTGAGAGGCTGAGGTAACACAAGGGGAGCATACCTAGCGGCTATGATGGCCTCCATTCTGGTCATTGGGGGATTTTCTCCTGCCATAGGGCTACTATGTGGAGGATAACTGGGAGGAAAAGGAGCTCGAAAAGTGGGTACTGGGGCTGAGCTTCTAAGGGCAGTGGGAAACAATAGGGGATCCAGGGAGAAGGCTAGCGAGCTTAAGTCGGCTGATGTTTCCCTTCGCGCAGAAGCGGCAACAGTAACAAGAGGAGGGTCGGTAAAGCCAGGAGTGGGGAAACCTTTTGTGGCCTTGGGTTTACGCTAAGGTACATCTTCAGGATAAATGGGAGTGACAAGGATTTCTCCCTCTAATCCCAGAACAGGGGGGAAACCTCAACAGGAACACTCCCAAAATTTAGGAAATGGGAAACTTCAGAAAGCGGTCTGCTAGGAAACTGAGGAGGAGAAAATGGAGTTCTTACAGAAGGAGATGGCGGATTACCTGGTTCAGTGACGATAGCTTCTCCTTCAGAGGCCTTTCCTTTTTCAAGGACCACCTCCCACTCAATCTCAGGTGTAGCTAGAGGCAGCTATGGATGGGACCACGTGTGTCTGCCTCTGAAAGCCACAATTGACACGGCAGGTTCTCCCTAGCGAAGTCGTCACAATGGAGTTGCCAGGTGCACAGTAGCAATATTCAAGGGCTCTGATGCCTAATGCACCTTCAGAATCAGAAGCTCAATGTCGTTCAATCCCAGGGAATATTTTCAACTTCATCCTCAGCAATGGCACCAGAAATGTTGGCGACGGAAGTCGCTCCTGGATTGCAGCAGGAGCAGAGCCCGACGCCCATCAGTTTTTTTGTCACAATAGTTTTAATGGGTGATAAAATGGGTAGAGACTTGGGAAGATATCACTCAAACTCAGGGACTGGGTCCAACATGCGAGGAACAAAGGAGGTCTTGATCTAACTTCAGTCAGTGGGTGGATTAGAAAATGAGCAGGTTGAAGACTTGGTGAGAGGAGTGGACAAACTACCTCAGGCAACAGGCCTTTCAGTAATTAATAGAAGAAAAACTTTGAATGCGAGATCCTTTGGTTCAGAGCTTCGAGAAACTGAAAGGGGGGGACTTGAATGGATTCTCCAATTCCAAGTCGTTCAGCGCTAAGAAAATCATAGGGACCGATTAGAAACAATGCAACTGCTACAGTGATCAAATCTACATCATCCTATAACAGTTACAACTCAACTGGATTCTCCAATTCTGAGCAGTTCTAATACATTGTAAACAAAGACGTGAAAGAAACTGACATTCATAAGACAAGAAGTCTCAAGAGTCCACACATAACCAAGAAAACAACACTTCATTAAAGATTTGCAATCGAGAGCCTTGCTCAACCATCGATGGATTACAAAATACAAAGACTAAGTTTATATACTTAGAGAAAATCGCCTAACATCGGCGTGCTCAGTTATCAAGCCTTGGTGTCCCTTCGGCCAAATTCGGACGGGTATTCTTTGTCAGACACCACCTTAACTGCGCATGGCTCCTACAAGGGGAGTAGCTGAGCCATTAAGTGTTGATCTAGCATGTGCAGACCTCCTCCGGCTGGTCGAGGACTCGGTATGGCTTCTTTAGAAAAATGGGTACACAGGACCCTCTCGAGCAGACCATTTGCCAGATTATCCATACTTTGCACTTAATGCCTGAGGAGAGGTTTCAACCACCCTTTCTCATCTTCATTTACTCCAGGTGAAAACCAGGATTGAGGTCGGATTAGATGGCGCATGGAGATCACAATGATCCTTTCGGCGACTAGACTCGATGCCTTTGGCCCCTTTTTGCATGGCTCCTTTCTTTCCCAAGTGACCATAGGCTGTGACCCTGTGTCTATTCCCAAAACACTTTCAGCGTTTGCAAATGGAAGGAGTTAATCCTTGCTTATTCACATCTGCGATGAGAAAAATGTCGAGATGGCCTAATTGGGTGCCACACGTCCCTCTCAGATCTGAAGGCCATGAACTTACTCGGTGATGTTGTGGGCCCAGGTCCTAGACACTCCCGACACCTCGAGCATCAGGAATATGATGAGGCTAGTCCTTGCATTTCAAAGTCGCGATGGGCGAAAAGGTGAGGAGCTTAATCGCGCACGCTAGGTATCTCTTGTGGATGAACGGCTGAGGCTGCTTCGCGATACTGCAGGCCCGACTCTGGGCACTTTTGGCACTCCGAGGTTCAGGGTTTCGAGATGTGAGATGATGAGGGACTTTCACCCTTCGAACTCTTGAATTACGATATGCCGACTAGATCTCGCACTATGTGTTGCAGGATCGGATGACCTAGTTTCAGTCTTGGCATATAGTCGCTTTCTTTGACACTATACATCGGTCAACTTGGTAGCCCCAATATCCTGATGACCATTGATTTGCTCTTATGGATGAATCCGGGTTGCTGACAACGTAATTTCACCCGCCCTCTTGATTGGAAGCCTTAAAACAAGATTTTCCATGTTGCGCTCGGGCGCTTCTCGTGCAACTTGCAAACCCAAATATTCTTGTACCTAGGACAAGAAATGTCACTAACAGAACCTATTAACTGTAGGAGGACATGTAGTACATCAGGAGATCCACGTCAGCAATACCATGTCAGCAAGGACACGTGATGCAATCAGATGGTGACAAGTGTCTAGGTCCATTTGACACTTTAGGTTACATAATTCACAAATCTAGGTGACACGTGGTAGCCACTCGGCCAGTTCCAAGTCAACAGTGACATCAGCAAGTTACTTCACTCTGGGAGTTTGTCCTTCGAGGGAAACTAGCATCTACCACCAAAAACTACCTGAAGTGTCAAAGTCAATACTAATTGTTGATCTAATATCCTCTAGATTCTCACATGACCGTTAGATCAAAATGTAGTGGAAATATGACGTAAGAACTCCCATGTTGACCACTTCAGCGTTGACCAACTCTGGTGGAAATTGGAATAGAAATAACCTGGACCTTAGAAGCCCCAAATTACTGAAGTAAATAATGGTCGTCCATCTCAATCTTTGATTAATTCATAGTTGTTGGATTAAGTAGTGGAAGGATAGTGTAAGGATCAAAGCTAGATCATTGATTTAGTTCCGGGAATCATGCTAACCATTATATCAATCCTTGTGAGAGGTAACTACTTCGGGAAGTTGAAACTCCGAAAGATTGGATGAGAGAGAAATTTCCTGAAGGTCGAAGTACCATAGAACTAGGTTCCAACCCCCAGTCATGGGTTATGAACATATAAGCCATGAGGCGTTGGGTACATTGCTTAATTAATAAGCCCATGGTTTTGTGCATATGGTCACATGTAAATCATTTAAAGGAAGCGCCTATCCAGGATTTGATTTCTATAATATTTGCAGAGACATGGAATCAAGTTAAAATAAATCGATCCATACCTATGATCAATTTATAAAAAGCACACTCACTAAATTAAAATCCTTCAGAATAATGTTTGAATAATAATAGATATTATTTTTAATTTAAAATGAAGAGGTGTGATGGTCCAAACAAAGGGACACAATTCTTCAAATCTCACACCAGTTGGAAGAGTATATAAATGAGAAAGAATGATGAGAAGAAAGTGTCTCTGCAGTCCAGATCAGAAGATCAAAATTGAATCAGATTCCAAGAAGAAGAACTGATGATTCTTATGAAGTGAGGGTGGAAGGGAGGAGTACGGAAGGGTTAATATCCTTTACTAAGTAAAATGTAATTTAAGGGAGTTGGTGCTTCCTGGGGTTGGTTCCCTAAAGATAAGGGAGTTGGTGCTTCCTAGGGTTGGTTCCCTAAAGATAAGGGAGTTGGTGCTTCCTAGGGTTGGTGCCCTAAAGGCAAGGGGATTAGTGTCTCCTAGAGTTGGTGCTCTAAAAAGGATTGATGTCTTTCACTGTTTCTTTATAAAACCTTGTAATTTATGCTAATTATATATTTATAATTGATTTTAAATACAATTCCATTGTGTATCTATTGTGGTAAATAATAAAATATCAAAGTGAATGGTAATTGTTGAAAAAGGGNGCGGGATCCTTCAACATAGTCTAAAAACTGGAAGGTAGATCCTAAAGATGGATCATCAAGAGGGAATGTCTAACAACAAAGCACCATTGTTCAATGGAGGTGGCTATGCTCTATAAAAAATAAGAATGAAAAAATTCTTGTTGTCTCTTGGTTTTGATATCTGGCAATCTGTTGTAGATTGTTACACTGCACCAACTACTCCATCTAAATATGTTGCAGGAAAGAAAATATGCAATGACAACTCAAAAGTAGTTAATGCAATTCTAGGAGGGTTGACAAATTCTATATGTGTGAAGGTTATGCATTTTAAGTCATCCAAATAAATATGGGACAAATTGGAGGTTGTATATGAAGGATATAGGAAAGTCAGGGAAGCCAAACTACTATAGAACTCAGTTTGAAAATCTGAAAAATGAAAGAAAAAGATAACATTGTTGAATACTTTCATAGGGCAGATGAAGTGGTTAATTCAATCAGAGCAGCAGGAGAAGAACTTACAGATAAACCTATTGTTCAAAAGATACTAAGGTCATTACATATGAGATATGATGCCAAGATTTCTACAATTGAAGATAGGCATGATCTTGACACACTCACAGTTGATCAGCTTCATGGAATTTTTACACCATATGAAATGAGAACAAGAAATGATAAACCAGAAAAATATGAAATAGCCTTTAAAGCATCTAAAGCAAAGAATAAACAGGAACACATGTCTCATGAAGACCATTCATACATATCCGATGTAGGATAGGCCAAGTTTATAAAGAAACTATAGAAAGGATCTGGAAAATATAAAGGAATGTTACCCTTCAAATGTTTCAACTATGGTAGAATTGGACACTTTGCTAACAAATGTCCCTATCCCAAGAAGGAAAATGATGAAGAAGTTCACAACCAGAAAAACTAATACAAAAAGGAATTTTAAAAGAAAAAGAAAAATGTATACTCTAAAGAAGACATCAACTCTTCAGACATGAGTGAAGATGAGAATTCAAAGCTTCTATTTATGGGAATGAATACTCAAAATAATGATGTAGATGATGAAGAAAATTATGAATTTGAAGGAGAAGTGAACCTAGAAGAAGAACTTATTAGTGCTCTGGAGGAACTAAGAAAGTATAAAAAGAAGAACAAGCTACTTAGGGCACAACTTCAAGAATTTGAAGAATCACATCAATCAAAATAAATAGATTCATTAATAACTATCAAAGAATCAGAGCAGATCATCAGTGATTTGAAATCACAGCTCCTGGAAGCTAATAAAATTGAAGAAGTCATTTTAAAACAACTTAGTGATAAAAAAAAACAAGTATGTGAGAAACTAGAAGTTGAGATTAAGCTGCTAAAAAGTGAACTTGAGAAAGAAAAGAAGGGATCAAACTTTGGAAATAGCTCAAAGATCTTGGATGAAATTCTCAGTACTCAGAGGTCACCAAACAACAAGACTAGTTTGGGATACACTGAAGACTCAACTTCTACATCACAAGGATCTCTCAAAAGACCAATAAATTACGCAGATGTTATAAAGGGCTCCTTAAGAAGAGAAGATAATAAAGCAAAGATGATACCATTGAAAATTGTTCCACATAAACAGAAATCAACATTCCCTATTAAAGTAAAAAATGATAGGAATAAATCAATCACCAGAAGGAATCCTCCTAATAAATATCTACTTATTGGATATTGTTACTCTTGTAATAATTTTGGTCATAAGGCAGTACACTGCAAATCTTATGGACAATACAATAATAGAAATTTCCAAAGATATACGAACAATAGGTACAATACAAAGAAGATAAACTTCAACTCATTTGCTCCTTTGCAAAACTTCAATATTGAATGTCAAAAATGCAACAACTATGGTCATAAAACCAGAGAATGTAGATTACCAATGCAATCCTTAAATATAGGAAACCCAGAATAAGAAGATATGGAAAATAAAATATGAATTACCAAGCAAGAAATATGATGAATATATTGCTCCTGAAATTGATGAAGTTAATAATAGGAGATTGGTGGGTAAAACTTCTAATAAGGAATATAATAATCAAATTTGTGCATATAAAGTAGATCAAGCTCAAGACAAGAAAAATCCTAAAGAAAAATCTGAAACAATTCCAGAACTTGATAATGTAATACAAGTAGATTACTCATTACCCAACAAGTGGAAAATGCAAAAAGAAAATTTTCAAAACAAGGATAAAAAAGCTTGTGGTGCACAAAACAGTGATGATGATGATGAACCTTCAATAGGAGATCAACCAGAAGAATTAAGCAATGATGATATTGGAGGTTCTCAAACACTATTTTAATGATCCACTGAAACTCCTTCTCAAAAAATAGAAACAAATAAGGGAAGGAGAAATTAGGGAAGACTTAAAAATGTTCTTGTTGATACTCTTATGAGTATTGAAGCACAGAAAAATGAATAGATAACTAGGATCATTGAAAGCATCATGGTTTGATGGTATAACTCTATGAAGGTTCTAACATGGTTGGTTGCAGGTCTTCATCTACCCAGGATTAGTGTTGGTTATGTATTCTCTCAGTGGAGTTATGGTTTCTAAGGAAGATATGTCATGGTACAGGGCCAATACATATCCAACGATACTGATAGGAAGAGCATATTATTCTTGAAACGGTTGATCTATGTTTTAGTTGGAAGTAGTATCTGAAGCGGAAGAAAATTGCAGTGATATCATATCGGCATACTGTATAGATTACAGGGGTTTAGGACTACCTAAGGCAGGCACTTCTAGTTTAGGCGATTGTAGCTCTAGGAAAGCAATAGAGACCTTGTCAGGGAGAGCAATCAAAGGAAGAGAGAGAATATTGATAGGGGGAGTCATTCAGTTAAGATAGACAAATATTAATCATAGGATGAGCAACCCTTTTCCATTGATGTGAAAGGGGGAGAGTAACTTTAGAGGAGAGAAGCATCATCACAGGGGGATTTTTTTATGAAGTTTGTGTGTTTCCATTGATGTCAAAGAGGGAGAGTAACTTTAGAGGAGAGAAGCATCATCACAGGGGGATTTTTTTATGAAGTTTGTGTGCTTCCATCAATGACAAAGGGGGAGATTGTTGGACATATTGTCATTGATGTCAACAATCGAAGTCATTGTTATGTGATGATGATTTTTTATGATGAAGTGGCATTGATAACAAAGAGGACCAAAATGATCAATGTTGATTATGGCATTGATGTCAAGAATATCAATATGGTATTATCATTATATGTCTTTGAGATCCTAAAATCTTAGGAGAAATAACATAGTAAGTTGTGGAGAATACATAGCATGAGGTGTAGAGGAATCTATCTAAATATCAGGAGAGGAAGTGTATTAGATTGTACGATATCAAAGCATGTAGATATCCTTGTACAGAAGGAGTAATGAAGCACAAGGAAATCAAATCTCAAGAGGGTTAGTGATTGAATATCAGTGCATAAAAGAATGCACAAACAGTTATTAAAAGCTCAGGAGAAATAGTGATGAACAGATCAAAATAAAGAATGTTAAATCGAAGCTCAGAAGAGATGACGCACAAGAGTCGTTTATTCCTATTTAGGGACAATCCAGGATCGTTAGATCAAGGTGAAGTCATAGGTTGGGAAGGATTAAATCTCAACCATCATATATGAAGCAGAATCTTCAGATGGTTTCCCTGTCGTTAGATCAAGATTTGATCTAGAGTTAAGTATTAGTCATCGATCTAGAATGGAAAAAGTTGAACCGTCATATTATAAGGTAGTCAACTCTGACATTGACCACTACGGCGAAAAGGAGCCAAGAACATGTAAGTTTACCCGAAGCCCGAAGTCATGAACTAACATTGGTCTTTTATCTAAGATCCTCCAAGATTAACCATGACCATTAGATGAAACACTTGGAATGGTTAAGCCCATGCTCATAGTTCCTAGACTTATGAAAATCTATCAAGCAAAAAGTGCTAATAGGCACTCTGATGGAATTTACCCCAGGAAAATTTGGAAGACTGCAAAGTTCAGAGTCTCGAAGATCTGAATTCTCGAAGTGAACGATAACCGTCCAATCAAATAAATTCATGGCCATCAATTTGTTAGAAACCTATGGACAAACCAGGATCGTCCATTTACAAAAGAACGAATACTGACCATCTGATCTACTTCGGAGAAATGCACTTCGAGAGGTTTAATGATTGCAAAGTCCCAAAGGCCGAAATAAATATGGACCATTGATCTAAGAGTTGATCGCAGTCATTGGATCAAGGATTCATATGAACCTACAACCAGGAGGAGGACATGTGGCACATCAAGAGATCCACGTCATCAAGGAAATGTGGTGCAATCAGATGGTGACAAGTGTCTAGGTCCAGTTTTCACTTTAGGTTACGTAAGTCATGAATCTAGGTGACATGTGGCATCCACTCGGTCAGTGCCAATTCAATAGTGACGTCAAAAAGTTATGTCACTCTGGGATTTTGTCCTTCGGGGGAAACCAGCGTCTACCACCAGCAATTGTCTGAAGCGTCGAAGTCAATACTAAAGGATTAATATCCTTTACTAAGTAAAGTGTAATTTAAGGGAGTTGGTGCTTCCTGGGGTTGGTGCCCTAAAGATAAGGGAGTTAGTGCTTCCTAGGGTTGGTTCCCTAAAGATAATGGAGTTGGTGTTTCCTAGGTTTGGTTCCCTAAAGATAAGGGAGTTGGTGCTTCCTACAGTTGGTCCCCTAAAGACAAGGGGATTGGTGTCCTAGAGTTGTTTCTCTAAAAAGTATTGGTGTTCTTCATTATTTCTTTATAAAACCTTGTAATCTATGTTAATTATATATTTATAAATGATTTTAAATACAATTCCATTGTTGATATGTTGTGGTAAATAATAAAATATCAAAGTGAATGTTAATTGTTGAAAAAGGGCAATATTGATTCACTCCCTCCCCCCCACCTCCTTAGTATTTCCAAAAAGGACACTATGACCACTGGCCCTTTTTGTTTCTTTTGTTGAAATTCTCCTAACAGGGAATCAACTTGACAAGAAATATCTCCATGAACATCTTCTATTTCGCCTTCGTCCACTTCTAAGTGTTTTCTCTTATTAGCATCTCAAATTTAATTTATTATATTATTATCTTTAAAAGTAATTACGAGTGGATAATATTTGTCGTTTGACAATACATAAAGTATTTTATTATTGTGTCGGTGCGGATGTTGTTCCATGGAATTATCATTGTAGTTGCTTCATGTTTTATTTTTCTTTATTCGTAATTGCTTATTCTTCAGAGAACAAGTTTTTCTTGAAGGTTAAAGTAATATGGTTCTGCTTTTATTCATACATGTTATGTTTGGAACCATGAATTAGTTTTAATCAAATATAGTCTGAAAATATATATATATATATATATAGTTGCCTTAAATTTTAATTCATTGGTTTATGTTGTTTAAACTATTCAGAATGGATTTTGAGCATGAATTTGCATATATTATATCTTTTTACAAATTTTAATTTAAATTATGAGGGTCGCCCCCTTTAGCTTCTAGATTCTTCCAAGAAATCCTAAAGTGGACAGGATTATTCCAAGCCTTCACAGGGTGCCTTGGAGTTGTTCCTAGTGAGGGAACAATGCCAAGGCACCTTATGGGGCTTAGGTAAAGCATCCCTGCTTTAGACCTTAAGCTGGATTTTGGACGAGAGGGGGGAAACCCTCAAACTGTCACAAAGATGTGTTGTTCATAGTTATGTAATAACCCTGTGTCCCCCATCTTGTAAATATAATTATATTATTGTTAAAATACTATGGATAAATCTCATGTTATGTGTGGATTTTGGGAAATGGTGAACCTTTTCTAAAGAAGCTAATGTGAATATTTATGTTATTAATGTAAAAAGGAAAATGTTGAATAATTGTTGAAGGGTATTTCCTATACATGTTAAAATTTCATGAGAGGGAATGTTGAGGGGAACCATTATTGGTTGATATGACCCATTCCAACCAGTAGTCTATTGAATCAAAAATGTTCAAACCCAAAACTATCCTCTTCCCTAAAAAAAATAATAATAATAATAATAATTACCAATCAAATTGGTGGTTGGTTGGTCCTCCTCATAAATCAATGAGAATATGGGCATAGTACCCATCTGGAAGTTTCTTATTTTACCCACGAATTAGGGTATTTGACCCACAAAATATTGTTGTAGAAGGAAATAAAAAGAGGAAAATAGTGGGCAGAGGAGAGAAGACACACAGGATGGAGTCTGGAGACCAAATCTGAGTGGAGAGGAGTGAGAAACTCTTTTGGTTCTTAGAAGAACAAAGATAAGTGAAGAAATACATTTTCTGGGTGTAGGAACCATTGGCAATTGTCTTCAAATCAGGCTAATCAATGGGGATACAAATTTTAGTGATTGGTTCAGCAATCACAAAGGAACTAAGAGGGAAGGGCATTGAGGGATTGTTGGGAAGTGAAAGGTCTCCCTTGTGTTGTGTATGACAGTAGCTGAAGCTCTTTGTGGCAAGAACATCCCCCTTTCTTGGTGAATTGAAGACTTGTCTTGCTATGTTCCTGTAGGTGGAGGAGATTGGTCTACATACTTTCTCTTTTCCTAAGAAAAAATAATTTCCCCTCATGGAATCATAATCTATATAGGGGGTGGAAAGTTGTATATATAACCAGTTTAGTTGTGCCTATGGTTGGGTGAAAAGTGGCACACCCTTCGGTAGTTGCCAACAATTTATAAATTTTAGATAAGTGTTTTATCTATTTTTTAATGCCATGACAATTTTATTAAATATTATCGAATTCATGTGTTATTTCTTTGAAGAGTTTGGCATCTTATTCAAATAGTGGAATTGTAACTCTAATTATTTGGATGGATGTGAAATTTGAAATAAGATCTAGGAGAACATATTTTTTTGTTGGTCTTCTACCTATCTTTTTTTTGAAAGGGAGGTAGAAATAGTAATTGTTTGTCACTCAAAGTATGAGCAGAGTGTTTGTTGATCACCGATAGTAATTTATGTGAAAAAATCCATAAGTTATTAGTAAAATACTGAGACACTAAAGCCATCACTTAACAACTTGGTAATAGGGAATACAATTGTTGATATAAACTTGAATTTTGGTCAGTCGGCCTTGGCCACTCTATTGGTTTGGAAAATATGCTAGGATTAAGAATTATAGAGAAGTTCATATCTCTATTCGTCCCTAAGAGAATAAGCCAAAAGTTGAAGAGAGGAAAAGTATTTTAAAATAAATAATAAGAAATGAATGAGAAATGAAAATTCAAGTCCTTAATTGGACATAAAATGAAATTTAGAATTTGATGCATTGTGATTGATTTAGTTTCATTAGGATTTGTTAAAAAAGGAATTTTTACCTGGAATTACCTAGTAGATTTATGTCCAAAGGGGAAAAATTTGGAAATAGTAACTATTCCATGAAAGTAGCAAAGAAATTCATGAAAATAGGAGAATGGTAATTTCTAGTAAAACCATAGTTTTACCATGGAGAACTTTACCTCCAAGAAATGTAATATTCTAGAAAAGAATTTTAACAAATAAATTGCATGAATTTATATATTTATATGTTTTCTGAACAAATTTGAATGAATAGTAAAGCTTGGTAAATCTTAGTAAATTCTAAATTTACCAGTTAAATGTTTTAGTAATTGGAATAATGAGTTGAGAAAGACATATATTAAAAACTATGATTTGCTTCCTGTGTGTGAGAAATGGGAAGCTTGAAGTTTCCCCCTCTTCTATGCAAAGGATTAAATTGTTCCAAGTTTCCCAGTTTAAAAAAAAGTACGCTCTACACGGGTCGTTATGTGCTCCTGGAGGAGTTATTACTAAGGTATTCGTATCTATCACCATTTTAAGGCCTGGAAATATAAATTCCTTTTCTTTCTCAATGTATATATATATAGTTGGAAAAAATCTCTTTTTTGGAGTTTGGTCGTCGAATAAATGAGATGGGAACACACATTTGGAGTCCAAAGAGCTTAGGGTGCGATGGTCTGAGCCTTATAAGGTTATACATATATCTTATAATATTAAAAATTACCCTTTTCGGATTTTGGTCATTAGGTAAATGAGATGGGGACGCACGTTTGGAGCCCAAAGAGCTTAAGGTGCAATGGCATGAATGTTATAAGGTTATACACATATTTTATAATATTAAAAATTATCCTTTTCAGAGTTTGGTCGTCGGACAAACGAGATGGGCATGTACGTTTGGAGTCCGAAGAGCTCGGGTGCAATGGTCTCGGTGTCATAAATTTATATAAATATTTTATAATATTAAACACCTCCCCTTTCGAAACTTTATCGTTGGAGAGAAGAGAAGGGAATGAAAAATTGGAGTTCAAAAGCCCAAGATATTATAATGTTAAGATTTATAATATTAATTATAAATATCAAGTCTCGTTCATAGCTTTTTCGTCATAGAAATGAGCAAGGAGAACACGAATTGAGTGTGAAATATCGAGGTCTGAGAGCGTGAAGTATTTTAATATAAAAACATTAGTATTTGACCCCCTCCAACAGATTACATAAAATTAATATGTTGCATGGTGCGTTCGGCGTCTAAAATCCCCGCACACTTTATTTGAAATATAATAAAGTTTATTATAACACAACCTGGGTGCTTTAAGATGGAGCTAAGTACATTATAAAATAATTTTGGTGCTTTATAATTCAATTAATTATATTATGATATAATTAATTAATTGCATTATAATGTGTTTGTAACTTGGATATTTAAATTAGCACTAAAACATTTCCAAGGAAAAGAGAGAGAAAGTAAATCCTCATTAATTACCAAGCCAGTATATTAAGCTAAGTAAAAATGTATTTACGAGGTATTTAATTAATGAAGACTAATTGTCCCTAATGAGGATTAAGTAATTGAATATTCAGGAGTGATATTTTAAGAAAATATTGAATAAGTAACTTAATCATTTTATAAGAAATGGGCAAGTGTCAATCTCAGGTCGAACGAGCCTTTGTAACCCATGGTAATGTGTTGTGTTGTGAAGGGTCCATGTGTCAATTGGATATTGAGATGCGTGTCATGTTAGGAGACAGGTGCAGGGTGGCAGCATTGACCAAGGTGGTAGGCGAGATTCAATCTCATCGATAGATCTCCAAGGTACCCACATAAGTTGAGTGTAGTTGGAGCATGAGAAGGGTCGTTAAACATCGTGTGAGTTGGTGAGTCCAAAGTAATAAAATCCATTGATTTCCCAATCCTCGAGGATCATTGGTTCTATAGGTCAAATCCGTCAGAGTGTGTGGTTGTAGATATTTTTTCGTAGTGGATTCCACATTGGGAATCTGCTAACTCCAATGGGAAGACTCCAACGAAGAATCAAATCTCCAAAGTGATCCAAACTGTCGGACTGGGGAGTCAGATAGGCTAGGTGGCAGATGCCATGTCGGTGTCATGTCGGGAGGCATGAGAAACGGGGAACCCCATGGTTTCCATGTGGCACTAAGAGGGACTCAATAAATGAGAGTTCAAAATTTTTGGGAGGTTATAACTTCTAATCCATAGCTCGGTTTTGAGCATAGCTACAGTCATTGGAAATCTTTCGACGAGTAGAAGATGATGGTACCCTCTAGATAAGGCTTTGAGATGGTTGAAGAAAAGTGAAAATTTAATACCCCATCCCTTAAAAAGGTACTTAGAGGGTTGGGTGTCTTATAGATTGGTATCAAAGCAGGCTACAATGCTAGGCCTAAATGGGCTAGAAATCAGTCCCAGGACTGGTATAACAAGGACAAGACAAGCCTATTAGAAAGAGTTCCTCTATGTTGGAAAAAGATTATCTATTATATGCACAAGCTCCTTGATTGAAATTTCATTTTGGAATTCCTTACAACAGAAAGGTTACATGCTAATTTGCAACAGAAGGAGCATATTGTTGTTTTATGATATCTACTCCTACATGAGTGGGAATAGCTAATAAGCATTAACGTTTGAACCTGAATGTGAACGGTTGAAAATGGTGTTAAGGGTTGCTTAAGCCCAAAGGATGGATGAACTATTGATTGTAACGTTGCCTCTAAGCATGGGTAGTTGAAGCCTCTAGCATTTATGATGGTTGTTTATATGAGGGTTGAGACTCGAACGGAAAATTCCTTGTGGTTAAAGGAATTGAATATGGAGTGATAGAATCCTTAGTAGTAATAAATTGATGTTTTAATAAAAGGGAAAACCATGTATGTATAATTCCTCATGATTAGAGTATTAATGGAAAATGTGTAAGGTCAAGTTTACTTGACCGCAATGAGTGAAATGTGTTACTGAATAATCTCAAGGAAAAAATAAAAGGGAGTTTCTTGGACTGTGGATAGTCCCCATAAAGAAAGAAATTGATATGAGTGCATGATCCATCTTATAAGCTCATGGTTGTACTAAAGAGAGTGTAAGTACCTGGTGACCTATGTACTTTTTTATGCATGCAAATGAAAGATGTGGATATGCAGTGATGCATATGGTAGTGAGTGAGTATGCATATAACATGCATATAGACTTATTATAGTATGTTATTGGATGTAAATATGGTGATTTCATAGATCATATGGTTAGTGATGATCTTATTATAGCAACATAAGTAAAATGCTAACAATATTGATTGCATATTACCTTATGAGGATAAGGTATAATGGATAATGAAATATTAATCCCAAATGTGGTAAAGAAAGTGTCAGGGCATTTCTAGATCACCAATGGGTCATATTAACATCTAGATGTGGATGGTAGCCATATATTTATGGCTTGGTATGCTCAAGTAGCAGTGAGAGGGAATATACAAAAGGATTCCCTTGATAAGAAGGTCTATTGACCAAGAATGGTTTGAGGATAGATTGGTTGTCTTGTTGTCTTGGGCACTGTTGAAATTTCCCAGAATCTATTTATGGGTTGTGGAATACTTTTATAGAAGTTGAGGCAAGAGTGTTTTTCTTTCTAGTAGTTTTCATGTAAAAAGGGAAACATAATTATGAATATGTCTGCGAGACTTGCCACATGGATGATTGTAAGCTATCAATGGAGGGGGAAGCATAGTGTTGAATTATGAATAATCCTATGAGACTTGTCATCAGAATGGATGTAAAATCTCTGGGAGAAGGATATGGAAGTTGAAATGCCCATGTGTGTGAATGACATGGAAAAATGTGCGATCAGTGAACTTGCAAGTTGAATATTTATCTATGTTTGTATATGCTTGAGTGCATGGATTGAAGGCGTTATAAGGTTTCCCAATATGAAGATTGAAATTAAGACCAAATAGATATGAATGAATGATATAAAAATGTGCAAGTGATGCACACATATGATGTATGAGTATATGTATACTAAATACATGATGTGACTGCCTGAATAAGTGAAATGTAAGGAAATAATTGTACTTGCTAGGATTGAATAGATACCATGGGTGCAAGGTTGTCTCTATTTTGAAGAGTCGTGATTGTTTTGTTTTTAATAATAGTTTGAGGAGGATGTGTTCCATTTCGTCGGGAAAAACTAGTATAAATTGATGAAAGAGTAAATGAGCAGGGATGCTTTGTTGTCATGGTAAAAGGAAACATGATTAAGATTTTAAAGACTGCATGTAAATGATTGTGAATAATCATGAACTAATTAGTTTTCAATAGATATGGAAATGAAACTATAAAGTGTGTCTATGGTGGACACACACACCGCATGCTAAATCATGTGATTAAATAAATGTGTAAATGAAAATTGATGGAATAAATGTGCATGTGTGAATGCACAATCTGAATGCATAATAAAGATGTGTGTTGATAATTCCTTATGGAATATTGGGTAAGAATATGAAATGACAAAGTTGAGGTTGACTCGAGATTGAGGTCATCTCAGATAGTGATGGATATGCAATAAGGGATTTTCATGATGAGACAGTTCCATGTGGAGGAATCGGGTAAGGACTTTGTCATGAGAACAAAGTCATAATCTTAATGATTGCTGGAAAATTAGATGATAAACTACAAAGTCTATTTGTACAAGAATCCTAGATTACATTTTAAAATATCATGCATGAGTAGAAGATATGCAAATGAATGTTGACCAACCTAGTTTTCTCTTTGGTGAATGTGCAAAATGTACTAGTTCTTAATTTGTGGGAAAATTATTGTTGTTGTAACATGTTGAATTATCCAGAGAAGTCAAGATTAAAATCAGTTGAAACTACTCAAGGAACAGAGAAGTAAAATCCCAAGAGGGACATATTTCTTAAGTAAAGGAGGAGGAAAGGATAAACACTTTTGTCTCCCCGAAAACTTTGATTTGTTTAATAAAGTTATAAACCTCAAAACAGAATAGTTGTGAAATAAAAGGAAAATAAACAAATAAGTATGTTTAAATTAATAGGCTTGGTTGAGTCATGTTAAGTAAAGGAAGTGGGGCCTTGGAAATAACTCAACTAAACTGAAAAGTTCCAAACTGTTTATGAGGAGTTGGAAAAGAGGGAAGAGTCCCTTAACTCCTTTCCTTGTTGTTTATTGTGTTTCTCTGGGATGAGAAACTAATATTTTGATGGTTGTAGGATACCCAACAACTGAATTATTATTATGGTTGCATTAGTCATCACATTGAGCAGTAATATGATGAATTACATGTAGATATGCTAGGAAATATCTGATAATGCTTTCTAATTTAGATGTTATGTACATGAATTTTAGTTAACATGATAGCTAATATGTTTGTTATTGTGATGATGCCTACTAAATGTAGTAAAAGATTGGAGTTTTTTAGGAAGGACAACTACCAATGGTTGACAACCTTAGGAAGAGGATAAATGCAAGAGGGTTTTTGTTGAAATATTGTTGAAGGGACTTTGAGAGTTCCCATGAAGAACCATTGATGATATAATATCAAAGAGGGTGTTGGCAGCCAGAACAGGTACAAAATATTTCATGCTTATGTGACATGGGAATTAAAATGGATTGGGTAAGAATCCCTTCTGAAGTATTTTATTATCTTAATGATATACAAATGATTTTGAGTAGGTTCTGCATGCCATTGATACGCAAGTAGGGTAATATTCAGGAAAGAAGAATCTGAATAATAGAGAGAGGAAATCTATGTGAGTCAAGGATGGTTAAAATCCTTGAAAGAAAATTCATGAACAAAGTGTCATGAATACAACGACCAATCGGGAATGATTGGGAACAAAAATGCTCATAAACAACTTGTTGATTAATGTGTTGAGGAAATACATGTTTGCATGAAAGGGAAGGAAATGGACTACCCATTATGGAAAGGAGGACCTTCAAATATTCTACATAGTTGTAACAATAGTAAATAAAATAATTGGGTGGC
>SNQJ01S0151834.1:0-23013 GCA_010110895.2 Picea sitchensis
TGAACCTTGATTTTGAGGTGGTTCTGCTAGACAATATTTCTTCTGTTGTATCTCCCAATTTTTGGACCTTCTGGGTATGAAACTTTATCTTATGTATTTCTCTGATATGTCTTCTCTTCAATTCCACAGGTTTGATCAAAATTTGATGTGCCAAGTGGAATTTACGATAACTTCCCCACAACTTGCTGATTTTTTGCCTTTCCAGGAGATCTCACTTGTATAGTGTTCCCCGCACACAATAATTGATATCCAATTCTGAAACTCGCACTCAAAGTACTACCGTCTGTCCACGATCCAATGCAACCAGTCCCACTCAATTTGGATACTCCAGCAAGAAGTTATGCTTGTTTGACCTAGAACACCTTCTTGAGACTAGTCAATGGGGCTAGTCAGATACCCTATCTTACACAGGGTGTATATACAAATTTAAGATGACCCAGAAGCTGAAATTTTTTCCACAGATAATATGCTAATTTCTGTAAATTTTATCTGGAGTTCAGGGTCTGAAACGTTACATAAAAAAATTTATAGCAAAAATTCTACAATGACTCATTTCAGGATGATTCCAGAACCCTATGTTGTACCGGCTGTATCTACGAAAGTATAAGGCCTAAGGAGCTTAATTTTTAACACAACGTACCTTGATCCGTCTTCTAAAAACCCTTTAAGCCGTTCCTCCTGAAACGTTGTAGAAAAAAAGTTATAGCGAAAATACCACGGTGTCGCAGATGTAGCAGCGAAACCCCAAGACCTTGAGCTCTGATACCATATGTTAAGAACCAAACATCAATATAGCATAGAAAAACCTCAAGAAGAGTACTCAACGCCTTGAAAAAGAGATAATATCAGATAATAAGGCCTCTTGAGGGGGCAGCCTCCTTTTACCCCAGCAAATGTTCAGTACAAGATGATTCAAAATGAAAATGTATCCTTGGTATATATATAGGAGACTAGGTTGTATAATTACAACTAATGGCCCTAAAGCCGACATAAATAAAATAACATTACTAATCTAAATCACAACTAATGGCCTATTACGTATAAATGAAATAACATTACTAATCTAATATGCCCCAATTAAGTGGTAATGGTAATATTAGGGCTTAACATAGATGATGCCATCCACTACCCTATACCTATCGTCCTGAATACTTCCCTCCAGTAGCTCACAAGAAAAGGTATTCTTAGAGTATTCCACCAAGAGAGTGGACTTCGTATGCGTTAAGATCCTCTATCATGGAGAGGCTACATATCTCGGATAAGGCATCAACAACCTTTCTTCTTCCTTTACATAATGGTCTCAAAATCATATGCCTACACCTAACTCACCCATTTTTGCTGCGTCTCATTCAGATCTCATTATCTAAGAAATATCTAAAGTTGTTGTGGTTAGTCCTAACCACAAAGCATCCTCCTACAAAGTATTTTCTAAAATTGATCAATGCATGCATGATATTAACATATCCTTATGAAAGATCGGATAGATATTCTCAAGTTCCCTTATCTTTCTTCTCTCGAAAGCTATCGGGTGTCGGTTTTGCATCAATACTGCTCCTATCCATTCACCGGATGTGTCACACTCCAGGGAAAAAAGGTTGTGTGAAATATGGGAGTGCTAATACTGGTCAAGTGATCATCACCTTATTCATTATGTTGAATGCTACATGTGCATCCTCTGATCATCGAAACACCCCCTTATTGGTGAGGTCTGTCAATGGTGCACCCTATTGTGAAAATTCTTTCACAAAATGCCTATCATGGTTGCATATCCCAAATAATCCTCATAGATCTATGAGTGATATGGGAGTGGGACAATCTAAGATGGTCTATATCTTCTCTTGATGCCTTTACTCCCTCATCACCTATCATGTGCCCCAGATAGAGGATCTCTGTCAACCCAAATTCTCACTTTTCCTTGAAACGTTGTTCCTCCATATGGTGAGAATCTCATCCACATGCTAGATGTTCCTCCCATGTCTTTCTATAAATCAAAAAATCATCAAAGAACTAGTAATAATTTCCTCAACTATTTGTTGAATATGTCGTTCATACATGAATAGAGTAGCTAATGTGTTAAACCTTCGAGGAGACACATTACTGCTTCCGTAGTTTCCATGGTGACACCTAAATTTTTGTGAATATCTACCTCCTCCTCATTAAATCAGTGGTATGTGGCATGAGATCAGCCTTTGAAGTACACTCACCATGTAATTCATCTAGTAACTCATCAATCTTGGGTATTGGGTATCGGTTTTTAATGGTCTTCTTTTGATTCTTTGTAGTCTATGCACATCTTCATAGTTAAATCCTTCTTCTTCACTAGTACTGTTGAGAAGAAGCAAAGGGACTAGAGATAGGCTTGATATGTCCCATATCCAACAATGCCTTTATGGAATTCTCGATCTCGTCCTTGAATTTATTTGGGTGCCTATAGGGTGGTGATCATTGGTTTTCCCCTTATTTTGGCTTCGATTGACATGCTCAAATCTATGTCTAATGGTCTCCCACTATTTGTTAGCGTAAACACCTTATTGTGTTTCCCAACCAACTCCTATGTGTTCACATGATAGTTCTAGCGATCCTGTGATGGCTTCTCCACGGTGATCAAATGTTCACATGCTACAACTACATTGCCTAGAATATGGACTCCATCGCCGTTTGTTGGAAATGATCATGGAGTTCTCTTGATGACATACTCCATAATGCTCAGCGACCTCTATGTCCTATAGACACCATCCTCATCTCTTGATGATTCATTTTGAAGTCTCCAAGGTAATATATCCATTGTACTCCCAACACTACAATAGTGTCTACCAAATCCACCATGTAAAAGTGATCGGTCAATGTATAGTTTCCCAATGTGACTTTCAATCCCCTGATCTTATGAGTACAAGTAATTTTGTACCCATGCAACATAACCACGGTAAATCCTTCAAATTCTTAGGTAGGGGTTTGTCTTCTCATGACAAAGATGTTGCGTCTATGAAGTTGTGGGTGCCCCCACCATCGATTAGTGTTGTGACTCTTTTCCCTTGCAAAAGACCTCTGATCCTGAATGAATAGTATAAAAGGACCCGAGGTAGTAATGGTCACCCTTAGTTCCCTCTGAAATGGAATCACGGTAATCATCTCTAGGTGTGATGTATCTGTTTCTTTGTCCACTATGTGTGATATGTCTCTTTCCTCATCCTGGGTCTCTTCATCAAAATTATACCACATGTGATGTACCTTCCCTTTCCATGCCCGGTGACCAGGCTCAAGGTTCTTTCTTTGCAACTATAGAAAAGATTCTTCCTCCATAATTCTCTCTGAGTATCCTCATCCATCCTTTCCTTCCCCGTCCATGTCTTCTGGGGAAGCTTCGTTGCCAAACCCTTCTATGGAAAAAAGGGTTATGTTCATGCCTTATTGGTTGTCGTATCTGCCATATCCTGAGTATCCATGATGACATCCTCTAATGTGGAAGGCCTAAAGGCCTTCATCCAACCTCTTCTCAAAAATATCGGGTCACCAAATGCTTGCCATCCTTTGGAATTATGTGATGTATGCCTCTAGTGTACTTGTCTTCTTTAGTTGTGCCAATTCCCTGAAATGTATCTCAAGTTCGCTTCCTATTGAACCTGTCCATCAGCCTCTGAGTGAAATATTCATATGATTTTATGTTGGCATGCCTCAATGTTAGTAGCCCATGGTACCAACATTCATGAGCATATCAAGTGTAGGGTGGAAAATTGATTGCAACTTCATGTCATGGTTAAGATGAGAAAATAAGTGTCAAATTATGTACCCATGATGGGTTATGCATCAGTTGTCAAAGGATGGGACTTCATCTTCCCTATATGTAAAGATCATAATTTTTTTTGTAGAATAATCCCCTAAGTCTATTCTTCATATTGAGGTTGAAGTAGTTGTTGTAAGATAATTATGCCCATATTTCTTCTGTTAGTGAGAGGTACTCTCTGTGGAAGTTAGAGACCTTGCTAACCAGTTCTGGTTGGATCTGTGCTCCTGTAGGTTGTTCCACAAGGAATGGGGGTAACAATGGCCTGAGATTCCTCCTACTTCCTACTTGTAGGACACTTTGTGTCAGAATATGGCTATTTCTACCTTCTACACGAGTTCTTCCATGACTACCATTTGGTCATGTTTTCCTTTGTTGTCCTACCAGTTGTACAAGTACCTCAAGGGTCTGATGCTAGGTTCTAATCATCTCATATTGTCTCTAAGTGGCTACTTCCTGGTTTTGGTTGGCCTCCTCTTGGCCCCTGTTCAGTTGATTTAGTAATATGATAATAGGGTCTCTTGTGACATCTAGGTTATCATCCAAGTTTCCCTCTATGATCCAATTGGATATTGGTATTTTCCCACCTATTCCAATGGGCTCCTCGTGTCTGTTTTTTCATGCGTTCTTTTGTACTACTTTTTAATTGTGGGTTCTACACTTTTAGGGATTCTGAAGCCACCACACATCCTCTCCAAGATGGATACGGTGCTATCTCGCCTAATCCAAGCTGGCTTATTTTGTATATTTCATGTCAACACATCTTTATATAATTCCAGGGCCATTTTGGATCCCCAAACAATGTTTTTTTGGCACGCCACAGTCAAACTGTAGATGGATTCAAAGTTTGACATCACAATGTTTATCTCTCTAAAAGACCTTTCCAGCGGGATATCATGCACCTAAAAGCGCAGAGATTAGGTATGAAAAGTACAGCTCCCAGAGTTGAGGCACCAAATTACACAAATTTACCCATAGGGCCCACTTGACGTTTGTCGTTTCACTTTCTAGGGTTAGGTTTTGGATGTCTAGGGTTTTGGCATTCATGAGAGTAATATCAAAAAGCTCGATGGAGCCTCATTGTATTCCATTAACTACTCATATAGATCGCGGCGTGGCAACCATCTATTCGAGAATAACTACCACCAACAAGTGTTTTTAGTTCTACAGGTTTTAAAGTTTTAGCCTATTCCATTATTTAATGGAAGATATTGTTCACTAGATATTTGTGTTATTCTTAATATCCGTGTTTATTGTATTCATTATGTTAATCGGTTCATTCCACTCCTAAATCGAGATCAATCTAGTTAGGAAGGCCATGTTTGGTTTTCTTCTACTTCTCTTTCAGGTGAATTTCAAACAAGTCCTCCATGACCTTTCTTCCTAGGCATGAATATAATCACAGGCTAGCAGAATCACTAGCTCTAATACCAGCGTAATGTACCAACTAGGCTAGGTGAGATATTATGTTTTCTATCCAAATTGTTATTTCTTCTTATGTGAATGTGCCAAAAACTTGTATTAATGGTGTTGTTAACTTATTACAAAATAGTTTGCTCATATAATAATATTTTCAAACATATTTCATGCATCCTTACCTTAAGAAAATAGAGAAGAAAACCATGACATCTGATTATGGATTAAAACTCCCAAAATCTCAGCAATACAATGATCTCTAATGGCTATAATAACAATTGCAGAATACCATTAAACACACAAACCTAATGGTTGTTAGGAAACTACAAAATCTACTACAGAAAAAATTCAAGAAAACCTAAAATGATGTCAATCTATGATGTCCATTGATCCAAGACTCTCCAATCCCTACATTTCTCTACTCCAGTAATGTTTGCTCTGCAAGAGGTCCTCCAATATCTCCTGAAACCCTCGTAATCTCGGTCCGGTGAACTGCCGCAACCCGTGATTCGCAGAGGTCCTTGTGGGACGATTGTTGGACATCTTGCGAGGCCTCACGGGACAACCCATGCTCAACCCACATGGGTGTCTCCTCTCTGATTGTGAACCCGCCTCTCTTGGCACCGCAAATCTAATGATCGACCTCCTCCGAAAAATGCCACAAATACCCTACACAAGCCAATATGCCTCCAACTCTCTCCGGGATGAAACCAAACACAATGAACTCAGATGAGGACTCTAGATGAATCCCTCTCTTTTTTCTAGATAGGGTGGATATTTCACATTCGAAACTAAATTGAAGTGGAAGGAACTTTGTCAAACCCTAATGAAAACTTGGCTCAAAGAGAACATCAACAAAGTCAAATCATAATTCCAAAGAGAGGGATTAACTCTCTCTTTATCCTTCCTCCCATATCCCTAATTAACTCTCTATCTAACTCTTCCCCCACCCCCCCCCAAACAAAAAAAAAAAAAAAAATTCTTTATTTTATTTAATGTCACTTTAGGGTTTAGCATTCTAGTGACACCAAATAGAACTCCTTGACTCCCCTTTCTGATTGACTATATCCTATGAGAGTTGTATAGGATATTGAGTAATCCTCCCCATGTATGATGATCAATTGGAAGGGGACATTACACCCATCATAACCATAATTGTCCTTATCATCAATCAAACTGCCCAATTCATTAATAAAAGTCCTTTAGGAGAGAGGTACACAACTCTTTTAACATTTTCCCATATTACCATTAAGAAGAACATCCTATATTCTATCATTATTTCATCATTATATCAACTTATCATAGAGAATTTATAGCATGCATCTTGGCAAGGTGAAGCTTCCCATTGGTAGGGGATCATAGTTTTAATGATTGTTTAAATTGGGTGAAAGTTAGATAGCAGGTTTTGCATCTAGAACTTCACTTGAAACCTTCATATGTCAACATTACATGCTTTAAATTTATTCTCCATTGCACAAATTTGTCTTCAGATTGTATTCAATTGATCCCTGTGAGATGTCTGGTTGAGGTGAGTTCTATTAAAAATGAAATCGTTGCAAAATTAGGGGTTTTTCTGCTTTCTTTTGAAGCTTATGTTTATTGATATGTGCTTCCTCTCCATTCCAACAATTTTCTCTGAAATCTGCAAAATTACGGCTTTGTTTGTGTAAACAAATTATTGGTTCAAATATTTATTGGCCTGGTGTATGCTTTGGTTTGGATTGGAAGTTAAGTGGAAAAATTTGAGTCAGAGGGATAATTTTGTGAAAAAAAATGGCAATTTGGTTCGACGACAAGTTTTCATTTAAGTTATGTTAGATCATTCTTCTCTTTTTGAAAAGAATAGTGAATTATCAAATTTTTGTTTGTTGATATAAGCTCAACATCAGTTTTTTGGTGCTTATTCTCGTTTCAATTTTTCTTAGGCCTTATTCCAGTAAGAACGAGAAATTTACTTGTGTAGGCAAATGAGATCCAAAAAGATTCAGAGAGAAGAGAGATAATGTGATTAGATTTTTCTATTGTTGTTTTTGTCTGAACTTTGTTACCTGTGTGTCGATTTCGGTGTATTCCAAGTCAATTCCATTTATAATTTGAATTTTGGTATGTTGGAAATGAATTTGAATTCTAAAGCATTTTTGCCTGAATTCCAATGATATAGTGGCCTATTAATTGTTTTAACATGAGTTCTAGTGACATAGTCACTGATAAATTATTTCTAGCCACAATATTGATCTTTTGAAAGGGCTTGAATACATCTTCTTTGTGAAAATATTCACAAATATTTGGCATCTGCATTAAGAAATGGAATTGCAAGAATATTTGAACTGAAAACCCATCAAGGTTTGAGAAGTCTGCAATAAATAAAAGAGGCTCATTTCAAGAATGATGTACAGTGTTCAACACTCGTTGTTGCAACCGGGTTTGTAAATTAGTGTCTAGTCATGTGTCGTCAACCACTAGATGAACTTTATACCATTTTTTTTGAGAGGATATCAATAGCCTGGAAGGGATTAAACAACTTCTTTTCTTTCTCACCCTATGAACAAAGGAAGCATTGCAGGGCATTTCCATGGACTCGACTAAACCCATCTAGAGGATTGATGTAGAATGGTCTGATTATTATATGAGATCTACAGAAGTAGACAACAATGAATACCAACATAGTGGCTTAGGATGACAACAAAGAGTCAAATCCAACTTGATGGACAACAAAGGAGGCAGGGGACAAGTGGAGAGCACATGATGCAGCGGTATTGGTGGTGTTAGTGCTTGAGATGTTCTAATGACTAAATCAAAACTATGCCAAGCACATATTGAAATTGATTATAGGGTTTTAAGTGGTATTGATGGATCAGGTGGACAAGGTTAAGAAGAACACTAAGCATAAAACCAGAATAAACACATATAGATCAGAGATCAAAACCATTGGGAATGAATTCATTTGTTAATGTCCCGTGGATCAAAGGCAATTGATTTGAATATCAGACAAGAGGTTTTTCATTGTGGCAGATAGAATAAAAAGAAAACAAGTATGAACCACAAGTGACCCATGCTAGATCAACTTTGCACCTTCATGAGATAGAATATCAACTAAATAGAAATGCTTTATGAAGAATGGATAATGATACTTGAATAGATCACACAAATGATAGGAAGATACAATGAGGCTTCACTGCATAAGGATCTATTATTCATGGATAGTTATTGATGCTCAACAAGTATAATTTATTCAGAAAGAAGATGAAGAGAAATGAGAAACAAAGAGTACACAGATTGATAATAAATCTCTCATGAATATTTGATAATAAAACATTACAAGAAAAATGCTGAGATGTGATGATACACACAATCTTGCTATGATTCTATATTTTCCTCTCTCCCTCACCGGGAATATTCCCCCTCCCCCTTATTACAAATGATGAATAACATTTATAGAAGGAAAACATAATTTGTATGATGAGATCGAATCCCTTCTTCTTGGTGATAGTTTTATGAAAATAGAAAAAGAGATCCATCCCCAATCCCGATTAATGTTGGAATGGATTTGTTGATAAGATTGTTCTTAGCAATATTTAATGAAAACAACAACTTATTTCGAACTCCACGCTAACTAGGTGTTCCACTTGGCATTGGTTGATTTCAAAACGTCCCACACAAAAAATCTAGGTTGAGTTATTTTGGAGAAACACAAATTTCTCCCAAACCATGAAGATTTTGGAAAATCCACCGATCGGACACTTAATTGGGTTTGTCCTGAGAAAAATCCATGTCTCGGATTTGGCTTAGTCATCACCATTTGCCCGAAAATCAAGACAAAAGTTTGTTGCTTGGAAAATGATGTGAATGACATAAATATTTGACTGGAGATATGGGTTTCTTTGAAGAGGTCTCGACATGATCTATGGAGAATAAAACCATCTCATGGTTTCTAAAATAAAAACCCACATTCCCTATTTCTCTCTTGGATTGTGGAAACAGGAAAACCATCGAGTAAGATTTTAAAATTTTGTTCCTAGAACTTTTGGTAGCGAGTTCCTTTGATAATCTGATAATTTTTCTACAAGAAGTTAAACCTTCCTACAACAACAAGATTTACTTGAAATACAATTCTACTACTGATAGATGAATATCTCATGCAACATACACCAAATTGATATTGAGGCATCGAGAGGCTTAGCGATGCTTGTGCAATTTGCCGAAAATTCAAAAATTTTGGCCGAGTCAAATTATATGCTATAACATCTGGCTCCAATTGGGGATGGAGTCCTTCATGTGAGGCTCCAAGAACCTTTATACCATGTTCCTTCTCATTCATGCTAGTATTTTCTCTGACATCATTGATTCTTGAATGACCATGCTTTAGTTATTGTTAATGTTTGTGCCATTATTATAGTTCTTTGCATTTCAATAGATAAGAGAAATATAAGAACAAGATCAATGAGAAAAACACAATCACAGAGACCTGCAACATTTATCACGAAACCCTCTGGGGAATAAAACCAGAAAAACTTCCTTATCATAAATTGCTAATACAATGTTCAAGAGATAACTCAAACCAATACAGATGGTCCTCTCCAAAAGATGTGCCCACTCTTCTCCTTCTCTCTCACTAGTAAGTTGTACCTCTTAGAATGGCGAGAAAGTGTGTTGTGTGATAAAGTGAGGCGATAATTCTCATATACTCTGAGTTGGCATGTGTGAAGGGTCTTCACTTGACAAGGGGCCGACCTCTCACACTGAGTGGGTAAACCCACCTTTAATTTAATGCAGGTCTCAATAATAATTGTTGGGGCGACTTCTTAATGCACTGTCTAATTGTCAGTAGTAATCATAAAGGGGATTTGGTCCCTAATGCAGTACCAGGCATGGTGTATGCACAATGAGGATTAATCCTATGAATCAAAATAACAATAAGAATAAGAATACTCTTTCAGGTTACATTATTTCAACACTCCCCTTAACAAGAAGGGTATTCTTCAACTGACATCGGTGAGAGAGGTTTGCATCATGCACAGTGGCATCGGGGAGGGCGATATCGTCAATATCATCTTGAAACATTGGCTAGCACAATTATGAGTCGCCGGTTTTTCTTCATGACAACATCATCATTCTCAGAGAATGCCATCATCATCGCATCAATATATGTCAGTTAAAAATGATACCTCATCACAACACTAGAGTGGCACATCATATTACTACACTAGCTCAATGTCACGGTACATTAATTCGATAGTCTCATTATATCATCTTGCTTTATGTCTGGCAATTGGGTCAGAAGCAAGGTATATATACATCATCTTGCTTTAAAGTCTAACAAATTTGTGGGTTAGAAGCAATGAATCATCTTGCTTTCCGTCTAACAACTAGGTCAGAAGAAAGGAACGCATCAACATCTCACTTCGTCTAACAATGAGATTAGGTGAGGAATCATCTTGCTTACGTCTAACGACTAGGTCAGAAATGAGGAATCACACATCATCTCGCTATGCTTCATTGGCTGTGAATTCGAAGTGAGGAATCATCATCATCTTGCTTTCGTCTAATGGCGGGGGTGGGAAAGCGAATCATCTTTAACACATCTAACAACTAGGTCAGAAGAAAGGAACCCACAGCGTCATGCTTTACATCTATTAGCGAGGTCAGAGAAAGCAATGACTCATCTTACTTACGTCTAACGGCGAGGTCGGAAGCAAAGGAACCCACAATGTCATGCTTTACGTCTAACAGCGAGGTCGGAAACAGTAGCTCATCTTAACTTCGTCTAGCAGTGGAAGTAAGGAATAACGTATACTCCTTTAGGGAGGGTCGCCTTCGGTTATACCAGCTTATCTCGAGGGTAATTTCAAACTTTACGAGATAGGGTTTAGTCAACTTACATCAAACCGCCCTATTCATGCATTGCTAATGTCTTTGGAGCTTCAAGGATCCTCTCCATACCATGTCATGGATGAAATGATAGGGGATCTCTATGTGTGATACGTCATGAATACGGGGATATTTGTCATCTTATCGCGGCTACCGGTTGTCACATAAAGATCACCAGAGTTTCTCTCATCTCCAATTCAAATAGGCCGATTAGCAACGCGGAAACCATATGGCTTAGTAGCTATACGAACTATCTTGCGGCAATGTACTCTGCTTCCCTTGTGCTAAGAGCAATACTGGAATGCTTCCTAATCTGCCATGAGATCATGGCGATCCCAAACTGAAACAACATACAGAAGTTCTTTTACATTAAATGGCGGCTTCTTGCCTAATCTGAATCAGTATTCCCACTCAATGTGAAGTCATGATCTCCATCATAGGTGAGACCACAATCCATTGTACCTTTAAGGTGCCTCATCACATGTTTTTGAAACACTTCGTGAGAACAACGTCGCGGGCTCTACCGGCTGACTCAAGGTGTTCACTTTATAAAGCGGATGTCTTATGATGCAGTGTTAAATCAGTACATCATCGATCGATAATCGTAAATGCACGGTGTATCTATCCAAATCGTAGTATCGATATCCAATAACCCCGACCGGCTTCCATTGGTGTATTCACGGGCTTGCATTCTAGCATGTCGAATCTCTTTAAATTTGTTGTGTACCTCCACTGGTTAAAGGAAGATCCTTTATGGACTCGCCATACCTCAAGACCACAAGTAATGCATTAGGCCAAGGTCTTTCATTCAAGTGCATTGTGATGTCACGTTGTGTTCAGCGATGAGCTTTTCTTCTCGATTTGAGAATAAGTCATTCACATGCAATGTAATATTATTGGTTCATTATCCATAATTTTGGAAGTACAGATTTGGTTGCTTTTACTCTTGGTAAAGGCCTAAGCTGAATCAAAAAGCATCTATACGGCCATACCCAGCTTTAGGAGCTTGCTTCAATCTATAAAAGGATTTCTTCAACTTGCACACACGCTGGGAGCTTCATGTATTCAACCCTCAAATCGCAGGGTTGCTCTATATACACTTCCTCGCCGATAACATCACGTTCAAGAAAATTTGTCTTCACGTCGAATACGGTGGCTTCCATTTCATCTTGGTACGCAAGAGCTATAATACGGTTACGTCGAGGTGTATCTGGCTACAGGGGCGAATGTATTTTCATAGTCAATGCCTTCCTTCTGGGAAAATCCTGGCGACAAATCTTGCTATATTTCTCAATACTTCCATCAACAACATGTTTTATTTTGAAGAGCCATTTTGATGATACCATCCTTACTTTTTGGTCTGGAAAAAATTTCCCATACATCATTCCTTAATATGGACTTGGTATTATTATTTCATGGCATCTGCCCATCCTTCTTTTAGTGGCCTCTTCAAAAGCATGTAAGTTCTTCATCAAGTATATTGCACATCAAAGCAGTGTAACTAGAGAATGGCTTTTGGTCTTTTCATCTGTCTCGTGGTTTCTTGGGGAACATCGTACTTCTCCATCTTGAATAATCTCTCTTGCCCAGCAGGCTTTCTTTTATAGGAGAAAGTCATATGAGGAGGTTCTTTAAACTCTACTACATCATGATCTAGAATTTCCTCATCAGGATTCACATTTCCCTTACGTTCTGACTCTAGGAACTTCCCTCCGCAGTTCTATAGTCTTGGTATTCTGATTTCCTCTTAGTACATTTCAAAATTTGGCATCTTCTTGATTTCTTAAGTGTTGCTTCTTCATAAAGGTCAAAATCCACGCTAATCTCAATATGGCGGTGGTAGGTATGTAGATTGAAGGCCTTGGATACCTCATAGTATCCCACAAATATTCCCTTCTTTAGGAGGTTCGACTTGTTCTTTTGCTCTTGGTATATGAATAAATGCGGACAACCAAACTCTATTTTGAGATAGTACCTCGGCTTTCGATGAACATCGCTTCGAGGGTTTTCAACCCAAATTACTATGGGATAATATGTTACGCATAAGCGAGTTGTCATTGTTGCCCTTATAAGCACATAGGAATATCTTGATTATGAATCATGGTCTTTACAACTTCATAATTACATTCTTCCTTTTCGATACGGATTTTGTTGGGGATTATAGGGATTAGTGAGTTCCTTCTTAATCTGGCCTTCTACTTGAAGTTTATGAACTCTTTTGAGTTTTATTCTCCTCCATTATCTGTTTTGAGTATCTTGATCTTTCTTCGGAAAGATTCTCTATCAAAAGACTTTGAATTCCTTGAATTCTTGAATACTTCATCTTTAGATTTTAAGAAATATATCGGGTCTTACGACTAGAGTAGTCATCAATAAATGATACATAGTATATACCCACTAATGGGATGATGGCGTTAGGCCACACTGCCGTCGAGATGAATGAGTTCAATACTTCTTACGCTGTTATCCCTCTTTGGAAAAGGGTTGTTGATATTCTTCCCTTAGCACATCCATTGCATATGCCTTCTTGATCAACCTTGAGTTAAGGTAAACGTGACGACTTTGCATATGTATGGTAGTGCCTTGTATGAGATGATGTGGGCCAATCTTATATGCCGGGATTAGCATGAGTTTTCAATGGTAGGTCATGGCGGTTTCTGGGTGACTCTTCAACTTATATAAACCATTTCTTCACTTTTCGATGATGATTGCTTCATTTAAGGTTTTCTCCTTTAGCCCACATAAGAACTTCTCCATCACAATAGAGGCAACTCTATAGCCTTTCTTGTCTAAAGGCGATATGGAGTAATTTCTTCTTTAAGCCTTGTACATAGAATCGTCCTTCATTGTTATTGAGTTTTCTGCGAGATCTAGTTGTAGTTTGATTCTCCTCTCCCTTGATGGGATATTGATAATCATCTCCAAAGAGTTACTTTCTGAGAAAACTTCTTTTTAAAGTAAGAGAGAGTATTTTTCTTACACGTCATATGTTTTGATGCGCAGCTATCAATGGCGAAGTGTCCTCTCGAGGGTAATCTGAGTTCGGAAATTTTGAGATCAGACATGGAGTCATAATCATCATGGAGTGGTTCTTCATCTTCGGCTATGTGAGCATGTTTCCTTTTGTGCTTCTTCTTGTACTATTCTCTTATTTGGTTAAAGAAAATTTGCCTTGTGTCCCATCTTATCCTAATGATAGCATTGTATAGATGAGATCTAGATCCCTTGTGTTGTTATCCTTTCTTTTGAAAATTTCTTGGGTGAGATTCTTGGTTGTTGAATTTGTTTGATGGTTGAGGTTCATCTATGAGATTCCCTTTTGATAGGGTTTCTTCTTCCCTCCTTTTGTATGAGTAGCCTGGGCTTGATCATCATCCTTGCTAAAGCAGTGCTTCCTGGTTAGCTACTTGTCTCCTTCTTAGATGCATTCTTCCCATAGGCTCTCAAAGCGTAGTTTTCTCCTTTTTCTAGCACATCTGTTGGATGAGGCATCCAAGGTCTGTGAAGACCATTCGGGGCTGATCAATGCAATTCATCTTCATCGATGGTGTCTCCAATCACTTTTAACTTTTCTTTTATTTCAGAGATTCAGGAGAAATATTCTTCGAATTATTCACGCTTCATCTTATTATTCTTCAATTGAGATCTTAGATTCATCTTTAGATTGATGTTTCTTTCCTTCATATAGTTTCTTAGAGAGTCAAAACACATCTCTTTAGTCTTCTTGGATGATACATCTGAGGATCGAGTGGTCTTTGATGAATACATACGATTCGATCGCCGATTAACTTTGCTTTCTCTACGGCATCTTAGGGTTCCTCTCCGCCTTCTTTGATAAATTTTTCTAGGTCATTCTCTGCAAAGGACGGGAATAGATCCCTGCTCTTCCAGGCACGAAGTTGTCTATGCCTTCTAGTTTCTCAACAAGCTTTGTGCTTGCAGACATCTTGTACTTGAGTCTATGAAAATGACCAAAAATGAAAATGCTTAAATCAGAGCTGACCTTACGAGGAGGTAAGCAGGCTGGTGAGTAGCTACAGTGTACTTTGGATCAAGAAAAATCCAATTTTACCCTTCAAATCTGATACGTGGATTTTGGACTAGTTCTTAAATTGCTTACGGTATACGGTATACAGTGGCGTGGTACTTAAGTATACGTGCTTGGTTTTAAACTTCTTGTACTTTTGTGAAACTAAGGTTTCAATTTCCGGGAGATCGATAGCGAAAGGTCATCTAAGTGCCAAAATGATCCTAGGGGAGGAGGGTGTCGCTTTTTGGTGGTTTTAGGGCTGAAAAGATTCGCACGCAAAACCTAATTTCTTGAATGCGCAGCAGTGAGCGTTTTCTCTTGAAATATGTTTCCTTGGGGTTATTTCGATACCATGTTAATGTTTATGCCATTATTATAGTTCTTTGCATTTCCAATAGATAAGAGCAATATAAGAGCAAGATCACCGAGAATGCATTCCGCAAGATTTTAACATTTATCTGGGAAACCCTCGGGGAAGAAAACCCAGCAAAAAAAAAAAAAAAACTTCCTTATCATAAATTACTTAATACAATGTTCAGAGAGATAACTCAAACCAATACAGATAGTCCTCTCCTAGATATGCGCCAGTCTCTCTCTCCTTATTCTCCAACAACATATATGAAATTGTCTCTTAGAATGAGCAAGTGTGTTGTGTGTGATAAAGTGGCGTAGCCTCTCTATACTCTAAAGGCTGACTTGCGTGTGAAGGGTCTTCAGCATGAGGGCCAACCTCTCACTTTGGGTGGGTAAACCACCTTTAATTTAATGCAGATTCTCGATAATAGCTGGCAGGGCGAATTCTTGTCGCCTATTACAATTGATAGTTACGGCCATTCGAAAAAGGGGATTGGGTCTGTACAATTACCGGTATGATTAATCCACAATGGGGGATTAATCTATGAATATAAATATGATAATAATAAGAATATTCTTTGGAGTTACATTATTTCAGCGATTATTTCTACACACTAAAAATAAACTTTAAACTCAACTACTCTAAAGGTTGGAAACAAATATATTTTGTTGCAATTGGATTCAAAATGAAAACCAAATGTCTAAATAGAGATCTTATTTATATACATTGACCTAATCTAGTCAATTGAATCCTTCTACTCATGTAAAATCACATTTCCAATGCAACCGATCAATTAACTAATCAATTGATTGAGGTTTGCTTCCATCTTTGAGCACAAATAGGAAAGAAAAAGATAAAAGGTACCAAAAATTATCTTGGATCCCATACTTACAATTATGGGATTCCTACCTTATAAATGAAAATACATAAAATCCTTAGTCCCATTTGACTCCATGTAGATTTCCACGGGATCACAAGAAGAAATAATTTGATGGAAAGTGAATACCTCATTTTTGTGTTTATCCATGTCAAACTTAGGCTCATTGAATGCTGGAAACCACTAGTCAACATGTTGTGGAAAATAATATATGGTCAGTTTATCTTGTAACTCCTCAACATCACCTTCACAACCTTCCAAATAATCTAATTCATAATTGTCATTCACAGGCTCACTGTTAAAAGATGTTATATATGTTAATATAGAAATCTAATCCTCGAAACCAAGCTCTAACTCTGAACTATAACTGTCATATCTGGGATCTGATCCTTCATGGACTATAGGTTTGTTGTTCTCATGAAACTGTTGATCAATATGTTTCACAAAAGGGGATTCTTGATCTAAAAATTTATTATCATCATCATATTCATCATAAATTGGTGCACTTTGATAAATTTCTAATGATAATGATAAATATTTATGTTCTTCTTTAACTATAAACTAATTTTCACTTTCAGGAATATAGATCATCCTTTCATCATGTAATTCATTATCAACATCTCCATATTCATCATGAATGAGTGACTCGGAAAATGATTGAACTGAAGTCAAATCTGAATGATCATCCATATCCTCCTCCCGATTCCTGGAAATTTCTAAAGGTATTTTCATATCTTCATCATTTCCAAGGGAAGACTACCAACCTGTGTATTAGAGTCTTGATCTTTTTCATTAGAAATAGAAAAAATAATAATACTCTCTTGCAAGTTTTCCTTCTCAACAAATTCCATTTCCTCTTCACTATTACAAGAACAAACTTCTCTATGTTGAAGACTTGACTCAAATTCTTCTGATGAGTGTTCAAAAAGAGACTCAGATGGAAAACAATTTTTACAATGATCATAAAAAGTTGTATGAAACTCTTTCAATGAATAAATGCTAGAAGGAGATAGAGATTTGTACCATTCATGAGCATCTCCTTCCAGGAAATACATGAACATATTCATGATTAATACCCAATTGATGCATGATTTCATGAAAATCAAGCAAATGTTATGCAATATTTTCATCTTTGTTTCCTTTAAATATGGGAAGGAAGTATCCCCCTCATCCATAATAGGTACAACATTTGGAAAACCGGGAATGACAAAAAATTCAAATGGAGCAAAACTCGCAGCTATAATAGCATTGAATATCAAATGATTTTGGCGGCACTCTAAAATAGTGGAGTTTTCAATGGATTCTTCCTTCATTGAGTCTCTGGGTGAATGATCTGTAGTCAAATTATAATGTCTAATTCTTGTTCACCATCAAGAACAAGAGCTCATCATTATTGTACACTTAGGGAAAAAATAAATTCATTCCTTCGTTCACGACAAGCGATGCTAAAAGATGTTAACATATGTTTCGGCTTGGTGTTCTAATGCCTTAAGTATTCCCGAACACATCTTGAAATTTATTATAGGTTTTTAAGTGGTATTGGTGGATCAGGTAGACAAGGTTTGTAATGTTCCTGACTTGGCTAGTCTATGAAGCGTTGCTAATGTGTGTGTAGGATCCAGGTTTACAACATATAAAATGATCGCCCTGGAAATAATGCATGTGACAAAGGGCTAGAAGTTTTTATTATGATATCGTGGATTACAAAATAGCCAAAATGCTTAGGTTGAATAAGTGACAATACTTGACTAGATAAGCAGAGAAAAGGATCTTAGCAGGAATACAAATAGGCAACTGTGGCTGAATAAAATAACATCCTTTCGGCTAGATCAAAAGACAAAAGGATCTTTCTTAGAAATACAAATAAAGTAAAAGGAATAATACCCAGAATATGGGATCGCTGAGGAATCAATGAAGAATGATGGAAAAACCGGATGATCTTCCTGGTGACTAGGTGTGTCTTTCAACATCGAAATCCAGTCAACTAGGTTCTTCTGGAATACGAACTATCTCTCCTGAAATGCGCTTCTTATCCTCAATGACAAGTCATAATATCCATAATGATGAATTAGGTCAGAACCTTCCTTTATATCTTTCCACCACCCTAAATCATGTCCAAAACCTAATTCAGCATTGATTTCCAAAACACTTAAATCCTTATTTGGAAACCCTAATTCATTGTTGACTTCTTTTTTTTAGCTCATAGTGACTTAAAAGTGCTTTTAACCTTTTTAGCTCAATGTCACTTTCGAATATAACACATGTGACTTGAGTGACCTCTAGTAACCATGTTTACCTCTTTCTGGCCACAGCTATAGTCTAACGGTGGTTTAGACCATTCAGCCTCCTCTCTGGAGCTCCTATTTGAAGGACATTACAAGTTTAATAAGAACACTAAGCAGAAAACTGGAATAAATACATATAGATCATAGATCAGGAATAAAATTTGGGCATGGAGTCATTTGTTAATGTATTATGGATCAAAGGCAATTGAGTTAAATGTCAGACAAGAGGTTTTTCATTATGGCGAGGATAGAAAAAGAAAACAAATATGAACCACAAAGTGACCTATGCTAGATCAACTTTGCACCTTCATGAGATAGAATACCCACGAAACAAAATGATTCCCAGAAGAATGAATATTGATACTTGAATCATATCACACAAATGATAGGCATATACAATGAGGCTTCATTGCATTAAGAATCTATAATTCATGGACAATTATCGATGCTCAACAACTGTAATTTGTCCAGAAAGAAAGATGAAGTGAATGAGAAACAAAAGAATACGCAGACCGAGATAATAAAGCTCTCTAGAATCTCTGATAATAAAACATTACAAGACAAATGCTTATAGGCATACAATGATTCACAAAATCTTGCTAGAATTCTAATATTTTCCTCTCTACCTCCTTAGGAAGATTTCCCCTCCTCCTTATTACAAATGATGAAGAGAATTTATAGAAGGAAAACACAATTTTTATGATGAGATCGAACCCCTTATTCTTGGTGATAGTTTTATGAAGAAATAACATAAAAGGAGATCATCTCAATTTCACGGTTATGTTGTAATGGATATGTTGATAATATTTTTTTTAGCATTATTTAATCAAAATAACAACTTATTTCCACCTCCACACTAAATAGGTGTTCCAATTGGCATTGGTTGAATTCAAAACGACCCACACACTTGGAATTTTAGGGTTGAAGCGGTTTTTGAGAAAAATGTGAATTTCTCTCAAACCATGAAGAATTTGGAAAATCTTCTTTGAAACTTCTTATATGTGTTCATCCGAGAGAAAACGATCTTAGATTTGTCTTATTCTGTCACCATTTTCTGAAATCGGGCCAAAGTTTGTTTCTTGGAAAATGATGTGAATGACATAAATATTTGACCAAAGATCTGGGCCGCTTTGAAGTGGTCTAGGCATGATCTCAGAGGTATAAAACTATCTCATGGATTCTAAAATAAAAACCCATGTTCCTTGTTTCTCTCTTGGATGGAGGAAACATGCAAACCATCGAGCATGATTTTAAAATTTCATTCCCAGAACTTCCAGTAGCGAGCTCCTTTGATAATCTGATAATTTTTCTACCAGAAGTTAAATCTTCCTGTAGCAACAAGATTTACTTGAAATACAATTCTTCTATTGATAGATAAATATCTCATGCAACATACACTAAATTGATATTGAGGCGACGAGAGGCTTAGTGAAGCTTGTGCAATTTGGCGAAAATTCAAAAATTTTGACGAGGTCAATTTATGTGGTGCTAACATGTGGTATTGGTTGAGAGATATATGCCTTTGACATAACAAGTGAAAATAATTTAGAGATGTCATTTAACCAAACAAATTTAACCAAACATCGTATAATTATTGCATGTATCATATAAATGTGGTATTGAATTGCATGTATCATATAAATGTGCTAGCACGATTTTTTTTAATGGGTGGGATACTCTTGTTGGTGGCTAATAAATGTATGCAATCATTTCATAGTGCAAATTGGTTTAACGTGACTAACATCTAGGAGGATCAATTGAAACTTCTTTTGTTGGTTTAAAGCTTATGGCCCATTCACTCGCACATTTGTTCGGTTCAATGAATGTGGATAGCTATACACCACACTTATAGTTATAGTTGAGTTCAATCAACAATTCTAGAAAATAATATATTGTATAAAAATGAGAATATATATATATATATATATATATATATATATATATATATTTTTTTTTTTTTTTTTTTCAAAGTAAAAAAAGTTTAAGATATTTAGGGTCATTAACTTAAATTTTTTGATATAATCACAAAACTTTGATGTAAATAACATCATTGTGTATGGATAAAATCTGACCATATGAAATAATTATTTGGTGGAGAGAAAATTCACAAAACATATATATTACTAACTATTTGGTGCTACATGGTTAAACAAAAAATATTATTAACACAAATAAACCAGGTTTGTTTTGTTAGTCTAACTTATGCATACAAAGAGTTTTCCAAAATATAACAAACATGTGTATTGTATCTATTTATTATAAAGCTAGATGTTTGAGGGATTACTACACAATTATGATGGTCTCTTATCTCATGTTTTTTGTAAAAAGGGGGTATTTCCTTATTAATGCATTGTCAGTGTACAAAACTGATATATGTCATGGGCATGCCACTGTTATCAAACTAGTGGAAACTGAAGCGGTGTAACCAATTTATGCTTTTAAAGTAAAAGAGCAACCACCACTTGCTTCACCATATTGTTGGAAACTAGAGCCGAGTGGTGGATGGTGAGTACTCACAAATAAATAGGGCATACTAGACATGCTAACAAAATCGTAAATTACAACTAGGCAAAATAGCGGAACAAAGTACCAAACCGGGGTTGACAAGAAGAAGAACTCCACCCACATAGATGCAGTAAAGGCTTGAGAAATGTTAAAATTAAACATTAGAGGGAGCTATGAGCGATTGTAACATGTCATCGAGGAGAGTCATTTAATGAGGGTACCATCGCTAGGTTTGAGCACGTAGGTCGAACACCTAATCTTGGTTGGTGCGTTCGAGAAGACATCGAACAACATGTCGATGTGGCTACTGTTGAGGGTGTGTTGGTGGAGTTGCTCCATCATATAGCCTCTAATTTAAAAAATAATCTCTAGCTACTCCGGGTTGAAGAGGCTGGGTGGAGTCAGGTTGCAATCATCAACTAGGTTCAACGGTGGAGGCTCATTACAGTATAATCTGTCATGAGGTTCTACAGGCTCAATACAAGTGGGTGCCGCATCCATGGTGGCCATTTGGATCTCTTTCTTTCTTGTAGTGTTGGGGCTATCATGGAGCATTAGGGGCCAGGTGTAGAGGAGGGATTCCAGTGGAACTTGAATTGGTTCCTCCAGGATTTCCTCCTCCATGAAGTCCATTGGAGGCGTATGTGGTTGCGCGGTTAGTTGAGTCTAGGCTATGGAAATAACCCTCTCCAAATTGTGCAGGCGTCTTTGCCTTATACATTTGTACCGGTAAGACCTTGCACGAGTTTCTCTCTCTCTCTCTCTCTCGGCATGGTGGAGCCAGGGGTTGAAGAAATTTGCATATGATGCCGAAGGAGCAGAGCCTCGAGAACCAAATTCCTACAGTGAGAGAAAGGAGACATAGCTTGAGGTGAAGTGGTGAATGCCATGGTTGAGTTGGATAGTTAACCGAGGGGGGGATATGACCGCTCTAGTACCTCCCGTACCCAACGTCAGACAAGAAGAGAACTCCACCACCGTGCAGGTAAGGCTTAGAGAAATGTGCAAAATTAAACATTAGAGGGGCTATGAGAACAGTGTAACATGTCATCCAGAGAGTCATTGTGAGGGGTACCATCGCTAGGTTTGAGCACGTAGGGCTGCACGTAGGTCGAACACCTAATCTTGGTTGGTGCGTTCGAGAAGACATCGAACAACATGTCAATGTAGCTACTGATGAGGGTGTGCCGGTGGAGTTGCTCCATCATATAGCCTCTAATTTAAAAAATAAGCTCTAGTTGCTCCAGTATGAAGAGGTTGGGTGGAGTCTGGTGGCAATCCAAAATTGGGTTCAACGGTGAAGGCTCAGCCCAACAATCTGTCATGGGGAGTTCCTCCTGAACAATACAAGTGGTGCCATCCATGGTCGCCGCTGGATCTATAACAACAACGCTAGTGTTGGGGCTATCATGGGCATTCAGGACCGTGTAGAGGAGGGACTCTGGTGGAACCTGAATTGGTAGGAATTCCTCCTCCACGAAGGCCATTGGAGGCGTATGTGGTTGCGCGGTTAGTTGAGTCTAGGCTATGGAAATAACCCTCTCCAAATTGTGCAGGTGTCTTTGCCTTACAACACGACTGTACCAGGCAAGACCTTGTCTGAGTTTCTCTCTCTCTCTCTCTCTCGGCATGGTGGAGCCTGGAGGTTGAAGAAATATACATATGATGCCAGAGAGAACCGACTATACGAGAACCAAATTCCTGAGCAGAGAAAGGAGACATAGCACTGAGGTGAAGTGGTGAATTCCATGGTCGAGTTGGATAGTTAACCGAGGGGGGGATATGACCGCTCTAGTACCTCCCGTACCCAACGTCACTCTCCTGCAATTAATTGTTGAGGCCACCATTAATCCTATGTGGGGGAGTTGTCATCCCTCCCTCTGCGAGTGTTTATGG
>SNQJ01S0151836.1:8858-18911 GCA_010110895.2 Picea sitchensis
CTCGACACACTAAACACATTTGCTTACGAACTACACCACCAACTTGGAAGGCTCTATTGTGTCATTCGCCTCAAAAGTATATAACTTATTTTCCATGTGAGGCAACCTATCTTCCATTCTCTTGGCTTCTGAAGATATAGACTATAGTCGCAGACTAGGATTGACTATCCACTTATTAATCTGGATAATGTCAATTTGTTTCAATTGCAAGATTTTGGCCTAGGTTTCTTCCATGCTTGTCTTGGAATCAAGTTGATGCTTTGCTATATCAATTTGCCCCAGGGCTTCAGAGATACTATCTCTTTCAAAGTCTAGTGACTCTTTGTCGAGTGAGGAACATGCTTCTTCACAAGCTTTCTTCACTTCCCAGGCTAACCTTTTACTTTCAACTAAATTGGCTTCCCAGGTTTCCAATATTATATTGCCTCGAGTTTGCTTTGAAAGAGACAATCTAGTGTCCTTGGCTACTTCATCCTTTGTTGCTGATAAAACGGCCTCCTAGAATGTAACTTGAGTTGTAATGGCCTCTCTCTCCTTTAGGTGAATGTTATTTAAAGAATGGTCTACCATCCAATAATAGTTTTGAACATCTTCTACTTTAGTCAAAAGGTTTTGTTGGGTTGATTCCAGCTTCTTGTGCACCTCCAATGCTTGGGCTTGGAAAACCGTCATATCCATTGCCATGTTCTCAATCAAGTTTATTTTAGCCTGCAGTTGTTTGACCAACTCTCCCCGTTGAATGGCCAATTCTCTGTTTGCCTGTGAATTTTTATGCATTTCATCAAGACTGATTTTTAGTTGTTGAATCTTTTGTCTGTCATAGACTTTGATCTGCTCAAAACCCTTATTCATYTCATTTCTCACACTCTGTTCCACAATCTTTATTTGGTTTTGCAATTGTTTCACTAATATATCCTTCTTCTTCAGTTGTTCTGTTAGATTCCCAACTAAACATTGATTTGTTGTGGAAAAAGCTCCCAATGTGCCTACCACTTCCATAGCAAATTCTACCTCTTCTAAGGCATGATCATTGTATAGCACTCTGTGTCTCTTGACAGCTGAACCCTCCCTTTGGTGTGTTTCTCTTTTTACTACAACCCTCCTCTTCTTGTTGTAGAAGAAGTCGGAAGGGGGCATTTCTTAAACCAAAATAGGAGTGAGATCCTCTATAAAAATGACTTTGGTATTCGGGTTCCCCCTACTGGACTGTAAAGGAGTGACTGATTTGATAGGGCTACCTATCTTGGTGGATGGTTGTTGCCTTGTGTTTGTAGTCGATTTGTCTGGTGTGGATGATGATTTTTCTTCATCCTTTTTTATCAAAGCTTCAGCTTGAGCTTTAGTTTGATCATCGGGTGGATTTGTCAATGTGGCGTCCTCCTGTTGTGTCAAAACCTCAATTTTTTCCAAACTTCTTTGGGCATCCTGTTCACTGGAGCCCCTTGTTTCTAAACTCTTGGTCACAATTTCCTATGTAGCTGGAGATGTCAAGACTCCTCTCTGTAAGACTTTAGGCAGGATATTTCTTCGATGTCTTTGAAAATTATAGAACTCACATAATTCTTCTGGAGCCAAAGTTTGGACTCGGCTCTACACTTCCTGATAAGATCTCGCTCCTCGGAATATCTCATCATGTGAGGAGTCTTCATGCTCGTATCTTTTTAGATTGTAAAGAGCCATGTGATTTCCCATGATCTTCTGGGGATCGTGTTTCTTGAATTCAATATTAACAAGCTTAATGTCTTCCAGGGTCGTGGCCTCTACCTTTGAGTGGTTGAAATCTAATAGTGAGAACACACCAATCTGCAAAGGAAAGGCGGGCCATACTTTTTTCTGCGCTACCTTTAGTTCTTTATTGATTCCCCCTAACATAGTTTGATGTGCTACCTCTCTACACACCAATCGATCTAGAAGAAACTTTGGTAAGGCATGCAGAGGGATGGAACATCCAAAAACCCTAATATAAGAGAAATGTTCTTCAATGTACCAATCTGCTATTTTTCCTAGGTTGGTCACTATCTTGTCAGAAATTCTGGGAGGTGGGCACCCGTATATAGAAATATGCATCAGCACCACCACATTGTTGCAAATGTCATAGAAGAAATCTTTTGCTTTATCCTCCCATAGCTTGGAGTGATAGAAGTGCATTGGTTCAACGCTGGTCGGAGTCCAGCTCCATCTCGTCAAAGGAAATGGCGTCATGAAACAAACGACATCCATAATATATGCAGACATGTAAAATGCGGTAGGTTTCCCTTTGGCTTTCAATGACCGATATTCTGTGATTTCCCTGACCAAATTGTCCGATAATATTTTGGCCCAATCGAAGGAATACCCCTCTGCTACTGTATGCATGATTGACACCCATGGTAATAAGAAATGAGCAGTGTTTTCCTTCTTGAAAAGTCTACACAACATCATGGCTACATACATCATGTGAGGCTCTAATGAGGCAACAACATATACGCCATGGATGTCTGCTCTAAATTTCTCAAGACATGAACACCAATCCTTGATCAAGTCGGGTAAGTTCTTTCCATATTGCACACATTTTTTTTTGTCGAAGTCGATTAGGAAAGTGGCATTATAAACATAATTGGGAACTAGAGATAATTTGTACATTACTTGGAAATGCTTTGGTCAGAAAGACCCAACTGCATCCTTTTTCGAATTGCAGATACTCCTAGTCGAGAGGTCGACATTCTYTAGCACCCAACCAATCAKATCATTATAAGGCATGAACCTAGGCCGCGTTGCTATTTTATGCATCTCTGATTGAGTAACATATGTGTATMTTGTAGCCTGGGTTTCAATCACCTCATCGCCTGAATCATCTGGGTAGTTGATCAATTCGTATTGTAGAATATCGAATACCTGCATCCAGGTTTTCATGATGTCTATGGTTCTGGCAAAGTGTCTGAGAAGATGTCTGTGTTTGGGTTTGAGCTTTCACCAGATGCTTTAGATGTTTTCCGTGGAGCCATGATATCATTAGTTCAGAACTTTGTTACCTATTACAGGAAATGTGCAAACTTCTTATCTTGATCAAACTTGCTCTTCTCTGAAAACACAAATGAAATTTAAACTTCAATATCATTTTCCCTTAAATGTGTTTAGTTACGAATACTTTACTGAYGATGCATTTACTTTCCTTAATGAAAAGATTTAGGCGGTGGTCCAAGATATTATTTGAAATGATTGTCGTAGATCGATTATTAATGTCATTAATGTTTGGTGGTTCGTGATTAGAAGTTTTGACAAATAACATTTGAATTTATCCGAGCTACGATTCAGCGAAAAATTAATCACGAGATAATCCTCATTAATGAATTAGTTAATCACATTTATCGTTAAGTGTTTCTCCGGATTTTCAGACCTCGGGATTTTGGTAGTTGCTCGAGACAAGATCCCCGAAATGCGAAATCGCAAAGTGATTAATTAATTTTAATCATGTTTTATCCAGTAAATAATCATTCTTATCTCCAAGTATCTCAAGGTTTCGTGCTTCGTGATATTTGAGTGCAGTGGATGGAAAATATCCGAACTCCGAATGTGCGAAGTTATTAATTAAGTATTAATCGAGATTAACTTATTTAAAACGGGTTTAGCTTTTTAGTATCCATATGCTTCGGGTGTCGACAAAACAACTTTATGGATGTTTCAATAGGTCACTACTCGTAATGGTGTGTCAAAGCTTAGGAAGGTATATGTGTATGATGACTAAGACCCTTTGAACACTTTTCGGACATCGGGATTTTGGAGTTGCTAAATGGTGAAATGCCCATAGCGCGAAACTCTGAAATCCGAAACTTCAAAGCAAGTCTCTAGAGGCTTGACCTTTTTAATATCAAGATGGCTCCAAACGTTCGGGAAGAAAGGGATCGTTCGATTGATGGGGGAATTGGATCAACGGTGTACCTTGTGTACTCCTTAAAGGTAGAAGACAAAAATGATTTGTTATTGGGATTCGACTTTGAGAAGAAGTAAAAAGAAAAAGGGTAAAGCTTCAAGCTTATTATTGTAAAAGTGTTCCAACAGTCTGCTCATTTGGATCTCGGCTCTCCATGTCTTCAACCTGCGGGCCTCGAGACANATGATTTGTTATTGGGATTCGACTTTGAGAAGAAGTAAAAAGAAAAAGGGTAAAGCTTCAAGCTTATTATTGTAAAAGTGTTCCAACAGTCTGCTCATTTGGATCTCGGCTCTCCATGTCTTCAACCTGCGGGCCTCGAGACACCATCTCCTTAGTTACCCCTAGCCTGGGGGAGTAACATTTGACTCTTACATGGGGACATGTGCTCATTGTAGAGTACATGAGAACCTCAACATCTCCTGGTAAAACTTCTGCCTACATATACTCAAGAAAAAACATTAGAGCATCAAGGAGTGACTTGCTCATCCTTTATTCGTACATTCAAAACTTGAAAAATTCCAACTATTCCTTAAAAAGAAATTTTTCTATTTTTCAAAAACTTCTAACTAGCGTATAATATGATTCAAGCAAAAACATCACAACAACTATGCATAAATGAAACAAAACAACATGGAAAGAAAAACAAGAAGGAAAATGCAACTATACTACAATGAACACACAAATGCAAATGCAAGAAAGCAAGATGACCTACCTACTTACTTGGGGCCCATGGCCTATAGAAATAAAGTCCTAAAGATGTCAGGTGAAATCATACAACCAATGCAACCAATTAATCATCTCATCAAGGTATCTCCCCCTGTGTTTGATTACGCAATACAACAAAGATAATTCAAGCATATAATAATCATGAGAATAAATAGACATGTGATCAATCACAAGAAGAAACTCATGGTGGTGGGTGGGAGGGAGAAAATTCCACTAGAAAGAATAGCCACAAGCTTGATCTACCTATCTCTAAATAGGGCTGCCACATAAAGAGCATGGCTCATCTCCTTCCTCATTAACATTACCACTACTTCTCGAAGACTGAGAGGATATTAGAGACTGGAAGAACATTGTATGGCTGCCCCAAGAAGGTAAGAAGGGACAACCTCATCTTCGAAGAAAGGAACATTCTTTCCACTTAGAAAATGTTGCGCCTTCACATGCAAATCCTTGCAAAATGCTCGAGGATGAAAACATTGTTGCTTAACAGTATGGATATTTGATCCTTCCATGGCCTCATGTTCATCAAAATTTGAGCACAAAGATGGTTGAGAATTTTCATCAAATAATTGTTCTGAGTGTTCAAAAGGACAACCCCCAAGGTATGGCTGAAAATAAACATAAGTGGATTGCAACCAATCATCCTTGAGTGGACGATAACTATCTACACTCGTATCATCATCGATTTGTGGAATATCTGGATCATTTAGGCATGAAGAACAGTGCTTTGAAGGTGACAAATCAACACTCTTCATTTGAAAGCTACCTTCAATGTCGTAAATGAGATCCTTATAAAAAATGAAACAACCCATGTCCCATCTACGCCTCCCAATATGTATGAAATCATCAATGCATTGATTAACCATATCAAAGAAATCCTTCATGAAATCATCGGTATCATCAGGACTAATCACATCTTCATCTTCATCTGCAGGAGGAAAGTAAGGTTGGACAACTTCACTTCATCAAGCGGGAGAACGGATACCGATGTCTCATCTAGGTTCTCAACATGTTGCACTTCACTGAAAACTTCTTCTTCTTGGAAAATTTCTTCTTTTGCAGAGGGTGGATGATGTTCCTTTTCATTTTCACATTCTTCAACTATCATCTCATCATCCACTGGAAAACCTTCCCTATAAAGAGCATCCTTGAGATCTTGGAAAGTATCTTGCAAATTCTGGGTGACTAGGGTCCAACACTTGAAAAATTGTTCAACAAGCTTTGTGGAGGAAGGTATGCTCCTCGAATTGCATGAATGGATGAGCCACTTCTTTTTTCTTAATTCTAGAGATGCTACAAATAATCACATTAGTTTATCATCATGTAATACATTCAATGTTGAAGCATATTTCATATAAATCCCAACATGTGTGACCGCTAGGGCTGGATCACCATTAAACTTTGGATAATTCCAGTTCCACTCTGGAGGATAACGATTTGGATACCCAGGAATACCCTGGATATCAAGGAAAGGATATACTTCATGCATATGCTAAGATGTCATGGTTCCATTACCTAGANCACATTAGTTTATCATCATGTAATACATTCAATGTTGAAGCATATTTCATATAAATCCCAACATGTGTGACCACTAGGGCTGGATCACCATTAAACTTTGGATAATTCCAGTTCCACTCTGGAGGATAACGATTTGGATACCCAGGAATACCCTGGATATCAAGGAAAGGATATACTTCATGCATATGCTAAGATGTCATGGTTCCATTACCTAGAATGACACCTTAATGGAAATGCCAGAAGAGCTCAAGGCTCATCAAAATCAAGAAAGTATCTTCCCTCAATGGAGTTGCTAGATAAACTTATGAAGTTCATCAAATTTGTGAGGGTAACTTCCCTCGATGGAGTTGCCAAGCAAGCTAGAGATAAAGGTTTTGGAATAGACTTGCCAAATGTCATTATGGGATCATAAATGATTCAAAATCCTCCCTGACAATGGCTTCATTATATGTTATCACAAAGTTTGTAGTTTGAGAAAATACCAACCCAATAAAGTATGTGACACAACAAGGAATACCTATCATTGTCACCTCAATAGATTTCTCGCTCATTTTAGTGAAGGAAAATTCCAACACAAGGGAGGCTTCCCGAGTGACCCTAGGGGGATTGCAAGGGGAAAAACAAGGAGCTACAAGAACACCCCTATAGGTCAAATTGAATGTGAGACTTGAGGCTCGAGGTAAGAGTCTTTGAAATGGGTAAGTAGTTGCAAAACAAGACAATATATGATGATTTAAGCCTCAAAACCAATGGGGAATAAGCAAGAAAGCTTGTTGTCCCAAAATTGCAGTAGTAAGAAAATAAATATCAACATTAAAGAAACTATGACAGCTATAAATTAAACCATCAAAATCAAGTAAATGATGTTGGAAAATAAAGCTAGCAAATAGTAGACATTCTTCCAATATCCGAACCAAGACTTTGATAGCAAGAGAGGGATGTTAATGAGTTTTATCAGTAGAATTTTATAACAAACTTATGGATGTAGCAAACCTTTTCTACAACAACAAGTTCTAACCATTGAAATCATCAAGTAAGGCACCCAAACAATAGCTCTTAAACAATAGATCAATTATCACAATTCACAAGTGAATTTCAGCGGTAGAAAAGTTGGAAAAGAGTAATGGAAAGTGAGTTTGTTGTACCCCTATTGGATGTAGCTTAATGTTTATTACAACAGCTCAATCACTTGGAAAATCAAGACACCGTTAGGGCACAAGATAGATTAAAGCATGTAAAATTTAAATCCAAACTTGAACAATTCAAAATCTTGAAATTCATGTTTACCAATGCAATAATATTCAATCTTCAATGAAAAAACTATTGCCTTATCTATTGGGTAATGGAGTCTTTTGCTTTGAGCTATGGTTTAGAAATATTCTAGGGGTGTAAGCCCTTTTACTCTTGTTATTGCACAATTTTTAGTTTGGGAAAAGCCAACCCAAACACCAAGTGTGTGAAAAAACTGGGAACACCTATCACTGTCACCTCAATAGATGTACCCCTCATTTTAGTGAAGGACAAGTCCAAAACGAGGGAGGTTTCCTGGGTGACCCTATGGGGATTGAAATGGGAGATTCAAGGAACTTGAAGAGTACCGCTATAGGTCAAGGTCAAGGATGCGAATGAGATTTGAGGAAAGAGTCTTGGAAGATGGTAAATGGTTGCCAAGGTTGTGTACCTGCAAAACAATGTTAGACAAACCAAGACAAGACACTATATGATGATGGGTCGACCCCCTTTATTTTCTCTTACGATTTGAAAATAATAAAATTACATAAGATAAAGCGCTAAAAATGGTGACGTCATGCCTTAGAAGGGTGATGTGCAACCTAAAAGTGAGACATTGAGCCTCAAGAAGTAGATCGTTGGGCCTCCAAAGGCCATGTGTCAAACTATCATGTGTTAGAGTGCCATGCCATGCATCTCATTCCTTCAAACCACATCACATTTCTTTCAGAACCATCAAGCCCCCCAAAACTCTAGCCTCTACATGACGTCAAGGGCTTAGGAGGTGACGTCCTAGGCCTCTAAAGGCCAACGTCCAAGTGCAAAGGGCTATGATGTCATCCTCTAGTGTTGTCAAAGTGAATCCAAAGGAAACATCCTCTATCCTTTGCACACAAAGGATTTGGGGTCCTCTTTCGATCCTGTGGGGTATGGCATCCATCTTTGGGCTTTTCAACCCCCCATGAAGGTGAAAACAACATGATTCCTCCATGGATAGATTTCACCGAGAAAGGTCCTACAAAGACAAACAAATATGCCCTCTAAGGGTCCACAAGTCACATGTATCATGCCAATTAAGCCACATTTAATAAAGGAACCACTCAAACATGTGCATCAAGTTTCCCCTTTTCAAACTAAACAAATGCTCAAAGACCTTATAAATTTTTCCAAATTTAAGTATGGAAGGGTTTTCATGGTGCCCTATTGGGTAGATCAATCCTCAAGTAAAGGAGTGTTTCCCAAGAAGACCCTCTCTAAGTCATGTAATGAGTATGAGGTGGATGGGGGTATGACTTTTGGGTATGGGGTTCTTGACATATCAAGGGCTCATATTGTCTCATTTATGGGTTCCTATGTAGAGGGTGTGTTGCATCCTTCGTTTGCAATGAAACATTTTTTCAAGCCCCTTTAATATCGTTAATTTATTATTGTCCAAAATATCGAGTGCTATGTGAAATTGAAAGTAAAGAGCACTGCAATGCCACTTGAAGTTAGGAACACATCGAGTATCACATGCATTGGAAATTAAAAGACATTGGAAATGCATTACCCCATCAAGCGAGACATTTATTAATTATGTGTTTTCTTTTTAAAGGTCCTTCATTTTTTATGGAGAAGTGTTTCAGTTCTCTCAGAACCTTAGGGAGAGCATCTAGAAGGATAATTTATGGATTTTAACTTTTGTTAACTACAACACCTCTGGGCCTTTAGCCCCTTCTTCCCATGAAATGAGTTACAAGCTCTTTTTGGGGTCAATGAGCCAAAACACCCAAAATATGAGGAAATGAAAGGGAAGTGGCATGGAAAGTGGTAAATATGTGCGAGAATGGTACGATGACCCTCCAAGGAGACCCCTTAGTAGAAACCCTTTTCCCAAGGGTGACCCCATTACTAGGAAACCATGTCAACCACCAAGGTGAAATGAGGCAAAAGGTATAATTTCCAAGCAAACATTTTCATGATCAATAAAGGACTCTTTGCAACATGCTCAAATGCTTCAATTATGAAAATGACACTTACCACGAGACTAGACTTGTTACCTCATGAAGCAAGACTTGGTGGCCTTTCTGGGCTATGTTGGTGTGTTGGGCATTGTTGTTGTCAATGAATAGTGATGTGTGATGAGAGGAGGGGATTTGTCTGATCATATCGCTCTCAACACTCCATGTCTTCAACCTGCAGGCCTCCAGACAACATCTCCTTAGTTACCCCTAGCCTAGGGGGAACAGTCTCTACTAGAGTCAGAACATAAACATGAAGATGGCATTGCAGAAAAAAATTAGACATAGTAACCAGTTACATTATGAATATCACATAGGTTTTTGATCAACTTGCAACAATTGGGGAGAATTTTGAAGATGCAGAGAATGGATTTCCAGCTTCATGTGAACCATTTTTCAAAGGTATCTATGCTCAAGAAAACTTTCCTCACTTTGACAGGCTTTGGAATGATTGTATCCATGAGGATACTCAGATGGAGTCAAAGGATAGGAAGGAGGATGGTGAAGAGAACCTAACTCTATTTGGTCAGTCAAATAAGGGAAGAGGTAAAGGACCCAACAAGGGTAAGGGAAAGAGTGAGGAGTCAACTCCACAACCAAGAAAGAAGGACTTGGGTAAAACCAAGTGTTTCAATTTTCATAAGTACTGTCTTTATGCATCAC